>BLSH010292483.1:788706-825861 GCA_018402905.1 Glandirana rugosa | reverse complement strand
CCCCCCCCCCTTATACTTACCTCACTCAGTGCAGCACTGTGCCCATCTGTAGTGGACCTCTCTTCTCACTTTCTGGTCTCATAGGCTGCTGCAGCAGCCATTGGATTTCGTAAAAGCCATCTGCAGTCCCTGTACAGCATTGCTGAATGGAAAAGGAAACAGCGGTAGAAGGACCCAGCCAGTTCATGTGCTGACAAGGTGCATGCAGGTAGCAGGAGAAAGCAGAGTGACAGAGAAATATGCTTATCACTGTGCTGTTTCTTCTTTCACTGTCCAGTCACAGTCTGGAGCGGGTCCATGACAGACTGGGCTCAGAGAGAATGGGTTGAATGATGATGACTGTCATTCAGCCCAGAAGACTGTGGACATCTTGTGACAGAAAATGTATTAACTGTATCTTTTAGTATGCTATGCATTTCATTCATTGACCGGAGGTCTGCTTTATGAATAGGAAATATGTATAAAAATGGCAATATACTGTATATTTACATATAGGGGTAAGTCTCAGAAAGTTAAATTCTCAAAGTTGTGCACACATGCTCTTGTTTTTCACTGCTCATTTACTGCAGTCAGTAGCAATTGAAGTATTTAATTTTATAGCTTTTTGTTATATTTGGCTATTTATTTTGTGCTTCCTGGAAAATATGATGTTAATGGTTTCCTAACTGTTAATTTCTATTCGTAATTAAAATGCTAATTTGCCCCAAACTGTCTTCTCTTTCTACAGTAAATATTCTTATCATGCTTTTATAGGAGGTAATGCCTCTGCATAATTGATGGTGTGTAAATGTTCTTTTATAGCAGCATATTTTCTATTACAGTTGGCAAATCGCAGAATTTCCTTTACTGACTGCATTCACCACCCTCTCTCGTGTTGTAGTTACTCAGTTTGCTGTAAAAATATATTGATTCTTAAGCATAGTAGACCTACCAAGTGCCATGAACCTTAGTTTGAATTTGTCATGAACTGGAACAATTGAGCTCTGTCTGTGATTTTTTTGTATTTGCATTAATATCCAAATTTTCAAGAGAATCTTTTGAGGAGTATCCCCCTTTTTCAAGGTCCAAGCAGCACGAATACACAAAGCTTTAGCAGAATGGTAAAAAAGACAAGCATTGAGTAGAAAATAAAAATACAAACATCCACAGCAATGGTAATAAAACGTGGATATTTAAAGTGGGAGTAAACTCCCATGCATCATTTTTACCTATGGGTAAGCAATAATAAGGCTTACCTATATTTACTGTAAATATCTCCTAACTGTGCACCATTTAGGAGTTATTTACTATACATGCAGCCAGTGACATCACCGACACATGCACTCTGAAGCAACGGTCACCCAGGCTGTTCCTTCAGAGTCCTGTGCCATACACGGGAGTGATGTCATCGTAGCTACGGCCACTCACACAGCTGAAGTCCGTAAACCCAGAAGGAAGACCGGGTGAAGATGGAAGCACCTTTAGCGGTGACAGCCTGCACGCTGGAAGGCTTTGTTCTAAGGTAAGTTTCACTCATTTCACTAGTATACGATTAGCACATTATGCCATTGCCTTGCAGGTTGCAAAAAAAAAAAAAAACACATCGGTGTACTACCGCTTTTAGCCTGGTACACACTAGCTTTTTTTTTCGTTCCACCCAGTGGGCTGAAAAGAAAAAAAAAAAAAGCTGAAGAGCTCAGGAGGAGCCACTGTACTATCAAATGTTAATACAGTGATCTCCCCTGCTGAGCTATTATGTTATGACAGGGGGACTGCCCCTACTCCCACCAGAACACACCAGTCAATGCTCTCAGCCATTGGCTGCCAGCATTGATTGGATGAAGATCAGCAGACTTTTTTCAGTCACAAAAGCCTGAGGTTCAGACGGCTTCTGTGAGACCAGTTGCCATACACCCGGGCTAAATGCCCGTTCGTTTTTATTAAACCAGCTGAAACCACCCAATATTCGGCCCATGTGTACGGGGCTTTAGTGAGATAACAAAAGAAGAGGGTTATAGACTGGTAGGGGTCACAGAGGTGAGGGTGGTCATAAAACTGTTGGATAGTGATTTAGAAAACTGAGGTCCACATATAGTCCATTATCTTTTGTGTCAAATAGAATGATCATTCTTAGTTCAAATGTTTTCCTTTGCTGGACAGTTTTCAAGTTCACTTTAAGGACTAAAACATGATTTCCATAGTGTAGTGCAGTTGTGGAAAATGTCCCACAGGTGTGCAGAAATCATCTTCCTTATGTTCTTTAACCCCTACAGATCCGCGCTATTGCCGAAGTACGGCTCCAGCGCGGATCTGAAATGCCGGGAAGACGTCCATGGACGTCGTCCTCTGTGCACGCTCCCGGCGCAACCCCTGGCGGCAGCGCGCGCGCACGCCCGCCGCACGCTGCGCGGGCGTGCCCATGGGTGGACCGGACTCAATGTCCGCTCGAGACCCACGATCGCCTGACAGAGCTGCAGAACGGGGAACCGCCGTTGTAAACACGGCGGTTCCCCGTTCTGTGAAGGGGGACATACCAGATCTACTGATCCCTGTCACTGGGATCAGTTAGATCTGTTATGTCCCGGCCAGCCCCGCCCCCCCCACAGTTAGATGACACCCAGGGAACATTTGTTAACCCCTTCACTGCCCCCTGCAGGTTAACCCCTTCAATGCCAATGACATTTACACAGTAATCAGTGGATATTTAAATTTCTGATCGCTGTATAAATGTCATTGGTCCCAAAAATGTGTAAAAAATGTCCGACATTTCTGCTGCAATATCGCATAAAATTGCAGATCGCCGCCATTACCAGTAAAAAAAATAAATAAATAAAAACGCCATAAATCAATTCCCATAGTTTGTAGACGCAATAACTTTTGCGCAAACCAATCAATATACGCCGATTGCGATTTTTTTTTACCAGAAATATGTAGAAGAATATATATCGGCCTAAACTGATGAATCATTTTTTTTTATGGATTTGTACTTTAGCAAAAAGTAAAAAATCTTGTTCTTTTTTGCAAAATTGTCGCTCATTTTTTGTTTATAGCGGCGATCAGAAATGAGGCAGAGGTCATCAAATACCACCAAAAGAAAGCTCTATTTGTGGGGAAAAAAAGGCGCAAATTTTATTTGGGTACAATGTCGCACGACCGCGCAATTATCATTCAAAATGCGACAGCGCTGAAAGCCAAAAATTGGTCTGGGCAGGAGGGGGGTTTAAGTGCCCAGTAAGGAAGTGGTTAATAGTGTGTCTGTATAAATGTATTGGGAACACACTGTGGCCAAGATACCCCACCACAGACCCCCCAGCTACTTTACTTGTGAATGACACACCTAAGCCAATGATAGTGCCTGTGTAGCTAGAGAACTGTTCTCCCAGATAAAGGATCTTACTAGGTTGGGAATCTACTGTTATCTGCATTGTGTTGGTCTGTTACTTAGCCACTATTGGTTGTATGGCCGTGGGCCAGCAAAGAAAAGTAGAGGATAGAGGGAAAAGAGAAAGAAGAAAAGAATAGAATTAAGAGATAGCTTCATGTAGAAGAGACCGATAGTGGGGAGCACCTAATAATATGGGAAAGGAGATATAAACACTCGAGCGTCAAAGGGTCATACATATATTCATAAAGGAAATCCACAGTTCCCAAATCGCTCTGAATTTCCGAGAGGAGTCCACTTGATACCTTATCTTGGGCCATAAGCCAGGAGATTTTTCTCTTTGCCATCAGGACCGAAACAGTTTATCTCTTCCAAGATTTGGCAATCATTCATTTGGCTCCCAACAGGATAAAAAATATCCGTCGTTGCATATTTTTAGAGGCAGACTCCACTGGGGAATTGAGGAGGGCGATGTGTGGAGATTTTACCACTGGAATATTGGTGATCTTTCGAATCAGAGCAAAAATTTTGTTCCAGAAGCTCCGGATTTTTCCCACCATATAGGTAACATGTCATCCCTAAGGTTGCAGCCCCTGTAGCATAGTGGGGAAGTGCCACGATACATTTTTGCTAATTTGGAAGGGGTCAAGTATTATCTTTACATAGCCTTAATGTTCACTTCAACAAGGGAGATGTTGAGGACTCCCTTAAAAGCCCTAAAAAAAATCCTGTGCCAAGTCTTGTGTTCCCATTGTTGAGCAAGACCAGATTCCCAGGCCAGCATATAACTGGTGACCACACCATTGTTCGTAGGCTGTTATTTTGGGCTCCTCATGGTGAGAAATTCAAATTGTATGCAGGAAGTTAGAGATTTGAGTAAGGCGGAATAGTTTGGAAGGGGGCATGTCAAGCTTACTAATACAGTATGCTTTAGTGAGTGGTCCTATGGGTCGGAGGAAGTGTCCAATTCTATAAAGCCCTTTATTTAACCTTGGAAAGATATGGCACTTATTCAGAAGGTGAAATATAAATAGATATAGGCCTGTAATTGCTAACTGAGCATGGATCCTTACCTGTTTTAGGGAAGACTGAGATGTATGCTGCATTGAGCGAGTCATCGAAAGGTGCACCCTGACGTAATGCATTAAATAACCTAGCCATGTAAGGAGGATGCAACTATTGTGAATACGTGGACAGACGCACCCACATTAAATTACCTAACCGTCAGATTTTCCATCCAAAGCACTGTGAACTGTAGAACCCCCCGGCATAGTGTACCTGCTTTCTTGTGAATGCGGGTGCTACTATGTTGGGAAGACCATCAATGAATTCTGGAAGAGGATTTATCAACATCTTTCCACCATATCCAAACGAGATCCAGATACCACCCTTGGCCAGCATATGGCCACTGCACACCCCACCACCCTCCCCAAAATACACTTTCTGGCACTTGATTGGATCCACTTCGGCTCACGGGGTGGCGATTTCAATAAACGCCTCCTACAGTGTGAGTTGAGATGGATTTATAACTTACAAGCTACATGTCCCCCAGGGTTAAATGAATCATCCAATTACAAACCCTTCCTCCCAGGGTTCGTATCAGGAGGCTGCAAGTTAATCTCTAAACCTCCCACTGAGTTGTCAGTTGTCTATAATCCCCAACTATACTGTGGGTATCATCTCACAAATAGTCCAATCATCTGTTTATATTTATTTATATTGCTTTGATTTTCTCTTTTCTTTTGTTTCTTATTATTGTTTTTCTACCCATCTATTAATAATAATATATTTTTTGTTTCAAGATAATTTGTGTATCGTGATCCTTGTTTATCTTAATATGCTTAACATGTTAATTTTTTATGGTATGTTATCCTTTCCCCCCTCCCTCTCCCTCCTTTCCCCTCTCCAACCTTCCCCCCTTACCTTCTTCCTCCTCCTCCCCCTCTTCCCTCATGGGTCTGCACTTATTGCCATTCACGCTTGTGCTGATTGGCCACAACTTTAATCTGTCCATCCAGCCCTCAGCCCAGCGGTGTCATGCTACCGCCAACCACCGGGTGCCGCCACTGTTCCACATTGGACAATGTGTGCACCACCTGGCGGGTAGGCTCCACCAGAGGGCACCTTGGATGGCCACCTTCCTTGGCTCCCCATGGGCCCCTCTGTGTCGGAGTAAGCTCTCTTCCACCCGCCGAGGCACAACCGCCGGCGGGAGACTGATGCATGACATCATTCCGCCCATCCTGGGTGGGGCGTTGCCTCGTGCCACTCTCTCGGGGAGGCTGCCCGGTATCTGGCCATTGGGACTGATTGTCCACCTGTGGCTGGATGGCCAGCACCCTCCCCCCTGCTTCTGGATTGGCTACTGACAAAGGTAGGCTAGACATAAAAGCCAGGTTAGTATACCCCATACCTCCACCCAGCCCACTACACCTGCGATGCGGCCTGTCATCCATTAACATCAGGTAACATACCTTTTACCCTTCATATGGACCTACATGCCCTGAACTGTAGGGAGTCTACTCTTACTCATGGATGGCACTTGGTTTGGGTCTTTGCTCACCCATTTTCTATTACTTCTATGCTCTTGACTACTCAACCGCTTTGCCGCTTTATCTGCCTTCCATCTCTGGGAGCGGTATAAGCTCAGATTTATTACTATTAATGGAAACAGCTTCTCTCTATGATTATTGGCATGTGTTACTACTCAGTCCTTGATACTTTTATACCTTTATACACATATATGCTCCTTTAGATACATACCTGTCTTATATCTTTTTTACTATTTAGCTGCAGATTACTTATATACTGAGGCCAGCTGGCATTGTCACCTGGCATCCCTTGTGGTCACTCTGCTCCACATCCAATTTGGGACCCCTCCATGCGCCTGTTTGATCTGGCTGCTCCAGGCACCCAGCTGGGCACTCCCATGGGCTGTTTGGACTTGCACTGTCTGTGTCACTCAAGGCATGTGTGTCGTTTCCCTTTAAGGGAGTACATATATGACTTGTTGTACATTAATGCCTTTGCATTGAATATTGTTGTTTATTTTCAACATATCATGTTCTATTTGCAGATAGGAATTACTATGTCTAGCTCTCAATGCAATGCCCCCGAAGAAGGATATAACCCCGAAACATGTTGGGATGACCGTGGGACTTGCCCCTTGATTCCACTTTAATGTGGCTATACAAGCGTGCAGCCCCTGCATATTGAGTACTGTTATTCATGTACTGTATTGTGGCACCTACATATGTTAATTGTCTGTATCAAATATATTGTTTGTTCTATGCTAATTTCTGACAATGCTGTGCCTCTAGTTTAAGGATCTGAATGTTATCAAGGAAATGGTCCAGTTAATGCTGAGTCGGTTGTGTCCTAACACTATATAGTTTTTGATAACATTTGTGGAATTCTCCCATAATGTGCTGTGGGTTCAGAGACAAAGTGCTGCCCTCTATCCTTATTTTGGGGAAGGAAAAGGACCTGGACTGTGGAGTCAGTCTATGGGCCAGCCTGGATCCTATTTTGTCTCCTTGATAGTAATGTCTTGCTTTATTCCAACGCAACTATTTTTCTGCTTTGGATGTGAGAGCTAGATTAAGAGCTGTGCGTGCTTTGTCCAGGTTATCTATGGAAACCAAATTTGGATTTGCCTTGTGTCTTTTCGAGAGAGTATTGAACTCTTTTTCTAGCTTATCTATTTCTGCTCTTCGGGCTTTATTGATTTGAGAAGCTAATTGAACTAGTTTACTCCTAATTGGGCTGCCCAAAGGCACATTGGGGTGGTATCCGGGGTATCATTAGTTTGAAAGTAGTCTTTAATTGCGCTTTTGATAGCTTGAGCCTTAATTGAGTCACGAAGGATAAACTCATTGAGTCTCCAGCGTCTGCTACCTCTCGCTTTAACGTCAGGAAGACCATCAAATGATCTGACCAGGAAGAATCCCGAATGAAAGATTTAGAGGCGAGCGGAATCAGGGACGCAGGGATGAAAATGTGATCGATCCTCATGAAAGAGTTATGGGGGCTCCAAAAATGGGTATAATCACGCATAGTTGGGTTGATTTCTCTCCAAGCGTCCACCAGCCCATAGTGGAAGATAGCTTTAGCGATACCTAGGCTCTGTTTGGTTAGTCGAGTGAGACATTGACCAGGTGGATGGGATTTATCTAGGCCTTGGTCAAACACAGCTTTTGAATCTTCCCCTAAGATCACCGTTCCCTCCAATAGGGGAGTCAGAGATCTTAGCATTGTTTAGAAAAAGAGTGCTTGTCCTTTATTTGGCGCATAATATGAAACAAAGAAATATGTTTGATTGTCAATGGTGCCTTTGATCAAAATGTACCTCCCCTCCAGAATCTCTGTGTTCTGACAAAAGAGAGAATTTGCAGCACTGAGAAAATAGTATAGCCACTCCCTTTGTTTTATTTTCTGCTTTTGCCAGGAAGAAGGTAGGGAATTTAGGGTGAACAAATGAGGGGCGATAACACCGGGGGAAATGTGTCTCTTGTAACAGGACCACATTAATTTTAAGAATATGGAAGTGTTGTAGCACGTTCCTCCTTTTTACCAAGGAATTTAAGCCTTGTACATTATGTGAGATCACCCTCAAAAGAGGGTTGCAAGATGGACAAGTCAACCATGGAACAAGGGGATGGGGGGCACCACAATCACAGCAGCACTTACCCCCAGGAACCCGCTGATCAGAGTCTTATGACCACTCACAAGCCCTTCCTTTGATACCTTTCCAATGCTCCCTGGAGGTTCCCCTGGGTCGGTCTCTGCAAAAGAAATGGAGTTCGCAAAGGAATAAAAGGAGAGGAATAAGAAGGAAGAAAGAGAAAGGGTGGGAGCACCCCGAGTCTCCCAAAAGATGGGGGAGAAGAGGCCCTCCACCTTTGCACCTAAATTAGCATCTGATCCCTTTAAAAGTGAGGGGTTGGACCTGTCGAGAGGAGGGCAAAACACCATGTCCTCAGGACAGATAGAGGGGCATGAACACCGCTCCAACCATGGAGCACCCCATTACTATTACATTACTATTACTATTGGTTTAAAGCCGATCATCAAGTTACGGCAGCACACTTAAATATAATGCTACGAGTTCAGATCTTTTAAAATACACAAGTGAGCTGTTAGAAAGAGTACCCAGGGGGAAAGGGGAAGGGAAAAAAGAACAGGGGGGGGGGGGAATGGGATGGGGAAAGGGAAGGGTATGGTGAAAAGTAAGGGAGGCTCTAGGCAGGGGTAGAGAGGAGGGGGTCTTTGGAGACAAAGTGAGGGTAATTTGCAGGTCTCTGGACCTGATGCTGTGGAGAGTCAAACAATTAGGGAACAAAATCCACTGCCTATTAATGAAGTCTAAAAGTTACCCAAAACCAAAGAACACTCAAATTGAAGCAAATATGGATGTCTGAAGGATATTAGAATGTAGTATTAAGACTCAGTTTGGACTTAACCTATATGTTAAGGTTGTCTAAGAGTTTTATAAAGAAAAAAAGAAACAATCGTAGTCTGAACTTCAGGCTCTGAGCAGCCCTAACAGGTCTTCATATAGGAAAACAAGTTCCAAAAGGGAAAAAAAACAAACACAGTCAGTCTAGAAAAACTCAACGGAGAGGCAGCCCCTTTCCAAGGGAATGAAGGTAAAGTTGAAAGAGGTGTGCCCAGCATTCTTCACGGAGGGTTGGTTTCCTTTGACTTTTTGTATTTGGACTTCTCCAAAACCGCAGTCAGCGGGCTTGAAGGGAGTTGTCATTTCATGGAAGTGGAGTTATCGATGTTGTTTGAATGAAGGGGATCCTGCCGAATGAGGCCCAAATGAAGAAGAAGTTGTTTTTCCTCAACGAATGAAGCAAAAGTGTAGGCTTTGCATTTGAAGACAAATTTAAGCTGAAATGGGAAGAGCCACCAAAACTTGATTTGTGTTTCAGTTAGAATTGTGAGCAGTGGTTTAAGAGCTCTGTGCCTCTGAATAGTAGATGGGGACAGATCTATGAAAACGTGGATGTCATGGTCTTGAAAAGACAGCTTAGACAGAGAGCATGACCTATGCATTAGCCCCTCTTTAACGGCATAGAGGGGGTGTAAGAGCTCTGTGAGCCCTGTCCAGCTCCAGTCTATGTTGGGGTATCTGTGATATCAGTGATAAGCTCCTTTACCACTTCACCCCTAGAAAGATTTCCCATGTTAGGAACAGAGCACTTTTTGCGATTCAGCACTGTGTCGCTTTAACTGACAATTGCCCGGTCATGCGACGTTGTACCCAAACAAAATTTGCGTCCTTTTTTTCCCACGAACAGAGCTTTCTTTTGGTGGTATTTGATCACCTCTGCATCATTTGTGATCACCGCTATAAACAAAAAAAGAGCGACAATTTTGCAAAATAAACAATATTTCTTAACTTTTGCTAAAATACAAATAAAAAATAAAAAATAAAAAAAAAATGTATTCATGGGTTTTAGCCAATTTATATTCTTCCTCATATTTTTGGTAAATTTGCAGACGGCGTTTATTGATTGGTTTGCGCAAAAGTTGACGTGTTTACAAACCATGAGAATTAATTTCTGGCATTTTTAAATTTTTATTTTTTTTACTGGTAATGGCGATCTGCATATTTATCAGGACTTTGATATTGGGGCGGGCATGTTGGACATTATTGACACTTTTACAGTGATCAGAAATGTAAATATTCACTGATTACTGTATAAATGTCATTGGCAGTGAAGGGGTTAACCTGCAGGGGGCGATCTAAGGGTTAACTGTGTTCCCTAGGTGTGTTCTAACTGTGAGGGGGCTGGGCTACCATGGGCATAAGAGATCTAATGGATCATAGTGACACTGATCAGCAGATCTCTTTTCATTCTCTCTGGTAGGTTATCGCGGCTTGCCAGCGGACATCGTGTCCACCCAAGCCGCGGGCAAACTCCTGCAGAGTGCGGCGGGCATGAGAGTGCGCCGCCGGTGGCGCGCCCCCTCCCGCTAGCTGTGCAATGCGCGAATCGCTGCTTATATACAGTGATTCACAGGATGCTGCCACTCTGCAGCAGTAAATATGTGGCACGTGGTCGGGAAGTGGTTAATAAAAGAGTGAATTGTTTCCAGGTTGTCTTTGAAAGATTCGGGGAACCCCCGAACCCTGAAATTGTATCTCCTCTTTCTGTTTTCAAAATCGTCTATTTAGGCCATGGCTGACTCAAGTTAATTTTGCAGATCCTGAATGTAATCTGTATTTTGGTTTGCTCAGACAATTGTGGAGCTTAGCTTATTTTTTATCACTTCGCTCCCAAAGACTGAAGATCCGCTTTAATGTCAATGTTTAGATTAGTGGCGGTATTATGTAGTCCTTGGTCCAGCAAGTCTGCTAATCTGGAGAACATGTCCGTCATTGCCTCTTGATTGTTTAGGCCCAAGTCCCTGGACTGGAGTGGCTGCTGTGTCTAAGATGGGCCTGCCTCACCTCCTTCGATAGCTCAGCTGGTAGAGCGGAGGACTGTAGAGGAAAAAAAGATGGGCCTGCCTCTATGAGTGAGAGGCCTAGCTCCTTCAGCGTGTGCTCAATTGGGGACCCTGTGGATGCGGAGGATATGCGGGCCAGGAGAGGAGTGCTCACTTGTGTGTATGCGGCTTGCTGGCGAACCGTGGTTGCTGTCTGAGGGGAGGAGAGGCGGGCTGGAGCTATCAGCGGTGCTGCGGCCGCCATCTTAGGGTCTGGGGCCCGCAGCTCATGGTCCCAAACTGGCTCTGGAGGTCACGCCTGGAGCTCCCTGAGGACATTGGGGAAATCAGCGGGGGTTCCCCTACTTGTGGAGCCACAAACCGGCTCAATGGCGTGAGTGCTCGTGGAGTTGTGGAGTGTCCTATGGAACGGGACAGAGCACTGGGACTAAGCATCCATGTCAGTTTCCACCGTGCATGCACATGCATTTTTTGTTTTGGATGAGGTACACTACATTACTGGAGGTACAGCTAAATGATCCTGTGATAGTGAAGGTCCCTTTTGTGTGTGACACTTTTTAATGGATTGATATGGCTGCACAGTTTGCAGTGGTATTTGTTGCAAGGTCTTGTTCCTTTATTTGTGACTTCATAATCAGAATGATGTTTCATGCCAATTAATTTATGTCTGGGGTTTGGTGGCCTGAAAGCCAGTATTAGGGTTTGTTAAAATATTGTTTTCAGTGTTTAACCCTCTGTTATGATGGGTTGCAAAGCACTAACTATATTTTTTATGCCTTCTAGTGCTGGATTGAATGTGGTTACTAGAGGTACATGGTTATTTTATTTTTTTTTTGTTTGTATTGTATGAGATTTTCTCTTTGGGTTTTCAGGGCCATGTTTATGCTCATGTAGAGCTACCCCCGTAGGAGTTTGTTTGGTCCTTTACTCTGCCTTTCAACCCCAAGAATTGTCTCAGCCCCTCTGGCACACCTAGCAATAAAGTTAGTGGAACACCACAATAAATAGCACACAATAACACAGTTCAAACTGAATTCAACCTTCACTGTTTACTTCTCAAGAGGAGAATGTAAGTGAGTGTCGTTCAGCCAAATCCTGGGAGAAAGCAACCCACACACCTGGTTGAATTAACTCTAAGCAAATGATTAGGTACAAGTAGTAACGACAGATGGATAACAATATAATTAGGATAAACAAAGCAATAACAAGGAGTTTTAGCAAATAGGTTTCTTCTTTCTAGTTGTTTAATTGAAATTGCTACCATTAAGAGGGAAGCAGGGCCAGCCAACAATAACTCTAATTCTAAGAAGAGATGGAGTAATATAGGTACCAACAGTGTGTCCCTTTTAAAAGCAATAAAAAAACAGCGTTCAGAGTACAAGACCTTGTAAATGTCTTCACCGGCAGTTGGAGCTCATAAAAGACAATGAATCCTCAAAGTGTAACAAAGGGAGTCATTCAGAGCCGTCTTTAAGGCAGGGCAAAAGGGGAAGCTGCCCTGGGCCCCATCATTGTTGTGGGGCCCAAAGAAGGTGCCTCATACTTGCCAACTATCCCAGTTTACATTCCCTATAAAGTTCTGTTACTTATGCTGCCAGATCTACCCTATTGCCATGTACGGATGACTCCCCTGCAGACCCTGTGATTACATGTAAATAACCTGCATCTATATGTAAATAGCCACAGACCGGCTGTATTGGTATGTAAATAGAGGAGGGATTCATATGTATATCATGCCCCCCTGAGGTCATATCCAACATCACTTCTGCTGAATGCTGCCCACTGGGGAGGTAAAGGGGCCTACTTGAAAGTCCTGCCTACAACTGTGGTCATTAAGCCTAACATCAGCCTGCTCTGCAAAGGTAAGCAAATTGGAGGTGGAACCCTTTTTCAAAATAACATGGTGCCACAGCACAGTGAATTTTGGTTGATGTGAATACGCACATCTCAGCCGATGTGTCAGGGTGTCATTAACAATTAATGCCACAGCTGTGCATCTGCTAAAGGGTAGCTCATTTCTGTGTGTCAGGAAAGCGATTTTGCTTGTTACATTGGGGCTTGGTGTCCTCTCCTTCACACTAGTGGCCAGTGTGAAGGCCTCCTTACATTGGTTGTCAGTGTAAATTCTTCATTACATTGGTGATCATTGTACATTTCCCTTTATATTGGTGCAGAATTGCCTTTACACTGGTGGTCAGTGTAAATCCCCCTTTACATTGGTGGTCAGTGTAAATCCCCCTTTACATTGGTGGTCAGTGTAAACCCCCTTTACATTTGTGGTCAGTGTAAATTACCCCTTACATTGGTGGTTGGTGTAAAAGATACTATTACATGGTGGTCAGTGCAAATTCCCCCTCACATTGGTGGTCAGTGTAGAATCCCCCACTATACATTTGCCAAAGATTTCCAGCTTTGCTCTACATGAGAATTCCAGCTTTATTCTACATCAGAATTTGCCACAGTGTACTGACTCCTAACTAATCCCCCCACCACCACTGCCACTGATCCCATCAACCCCCCAGCATTGACAGTGATCACAGGAGTCCTAGGATCCCTAGGTGTTTTCTGTCTATTGATGGGTCCCCTCAACTCCATGGTGTGCAGGTAGTGAGGAGATGATGTGCTGTAACCTTTAGCAAACAATCAGTAAGCAGTAATGATGTGCCCTAACCTCTTGCATTCAATCATTGAGCAGTAAGAATATGCAGCAACCTCTAGTAACCAATCAGTGAACAGTAATAATGTGCAGTAACCTCTAGCAGCCAATTAGTGAGTGGTAAAGATGTCCAGTAACCTCTAGCAACCAATTAGTGAGCAGTAATAATGTGCAGTAACCTCTAGCAACCAATTAGTGAATGGTGAGGATGTCCAGTAACCGCTAGCAACAAATCAGTGAGCAGTATTGGTGTACATTAATTATTCCAAACCCTTTGCGTTTCAGAGAAAACAATAAATATAGTGACAACATGCGGCAGCTATACACAGAGTGAAAAGACACCTGATAACATGTACACAAAATCAAATAGCGCTTGCATAAATCTCAAAATGTAACACCACAATAGTGTTCATAAGAATTAAAGTGAATATAGTGCCAATATAGTCCAATGATCATAAAGAAATGCATTTGTGCTTGAAAAAGTGCTTGAAATCTTCCAAAGTGCCATTTAGTCTGGGGATCCTGGTAAAGCTTAGTGTGATCGAATACTCCTTGCTGGCAAGCCCGGGGTACAAATGTTTTTGGCCTCAATAACCCACAAATTCCAATAAGCTCCAATGACAGTAAGAGATTAGGATGAGAGAAGAGGGAGCCACAATAGTGAAGTATTGTAGGATAAAAGATTTATTACGCAATACAGATTGTACTTACAAAATAGTAGATAAAAATTTGCATGAACATGCACCGAACGACGGACGCTGCTATTCAGCGTGCATTCCACAGCGACCGGAAGTGACGACCATGGAACTGTGTACCGGATATTACGTCAATGCGTTTCTCCTTCCTGTAGGCGTCATCAACGGACAGTCATTAGTCAGCATAAAGGATATGACATGGCAGTAACAGGTCCTCTTTACACTTCCAAAACTACAATGTCTGCCTGCAGTGTTCAAAGTGGGTAGTGCGTCAGCAAAGTGGGCAAGTGCCCTCTCACCAGTCCTGTGACCAAGGCAGAAAAGAGGAAGTCCTGGTACATAGTTCTTCAGCGGCCCGTCTGGCCACCTTTGCGACCGGATTGCCTCTTGCCCTCAGTTGCCTTGAGATGCACCGGAGGTCTCTCTCTGGTGGGACGCCTGACTCCCACTGTCTCTGGAACCATCTCTGGAACGTTCTCTGGATGGTTCTTTAGTGGATACAGCAGTCTCTCTGGTCACATCCATCGCCCTCTCTGCCTCGTGGTGATCTCTTCCCAGGCAGCCTCTCCTGAGAGAAATTATCTTCCCCCAGAAAGCAGTGCTGGTCTGTGTAGTTCCACCCCCTTAGGAGGCTATGGGGCTGTGTAAGATGGGGACTTTATGTCCCAAGATGCCTTGCACCGCTGGAGCCCTGTGTTGATTAGCTCTTCTCCTCCTGCCAATGAGGATGCAGTGGGAGGGAGCAGAGTGGACAGCTGTGTGTGAACAATTGCCTCTCATTCTTTATTGCAGTCAGTGTCAGTGAGGAGAGGGAGGGGGGTGAATCCCCCACAGGAGCTTCTCCCCTCAGCAGAGCCTGTGTATCCTGCAGCAGCCAGCTTGGCAAGGACAGTATTCAACTGTTTTGTTGCAAGTGCACTAATATAGCTACAATTACCTGATTCATGAACTGGAATGCTGCTGAGTTTTTTAAGTTTTATTTATCTATTTATTTTTTACACTAATAGCTGGATGAACTTTGTGAAAATGTTGAGGCATGTTTTAGATTTTTCAGGTTTCATTCTAGTGCTGTTTCACATCTTTCAAAACATTGCCACCACAATCAACCCTGCAGTGAAGCTGCTGTAGTACAAGATCATTGGTGAAAGGGTGAATGTACCAGCAGAGTTGGCCTGCAATCTTCCTTATAATACTATGATGTGTTATATATCAAAAAGTGAACTGATATGAAAATGATTTACTGTCCATAGCAGCCTATCAGCATCCAACCGTTAATTCTGAAGCATTCTGAAATATAACTTTTCATATGGAAATATTTGGTCAGTGATGTCAGCCACCACCACTATCCATTTTTTACATTCATTTGTCAATGGGGTATTCCTAAATGGCCAGGCAGGAATATGTCACTGATTGCTGGGAAATTGCTTCCTTAATGACTTGCCTAAGGGGGAAGCTGTCACATTTAGCAGCGGCAGTAAAGCCACTGCTAAATGTTTCATTTTCTGTTGCAGTCAGAGTTTTGGTGGAGTGGGCGCATAACCAATCACCTGTCCCCCAAACTGGAAAAGATTCAACCAAATGTAACTTTGATCAGAAGCCTTGTGACAACTCTAAAAATGTGATTTTTACATAATGTTCTGTCTTGAGGACAAGTGTATCAGAGGAAATACAGAGGGTTAACCTCCCCAGTGGGAACACAGATAGAACTATTTCTAATCCTTTCCAACACTATACAAACATAATTAAAAAGTTTTGGTTATAGATACAGTTACCTATTTATATTAAAAAATTGATACTCTGGGTGTGTGAAGTGCCTACCTCAACAGACATACTGATGGCTTTGGACAAGTCCTCTGAGCCCTCTCATAAAATATGTACTTTAGAGTTAGATTTACCTATAATTACATTTAAAGCATGGTTTTCTTTTCTTATGGAGTTCACAAAGCCTGTCTTACAAATGTCTGGATGTGCCGAGACCTAAGCCCTTTCATTACACAAAAGCCAAGTAGCTATGTCAATTTAAACTACATTGCCAGGATAATCTTTGCTGTTAATCTAAAGCCATGCTGCCTACTGTCAGCCACCTTGTATCTATGTGCTAATTATTTCTAAGTAGCTACCTCCAACTTTCTAAGTTTCCATCTTTGCGAATGATAAGTGAGAGATTTATAGTGCCTGCATTGTTCTTTCGTGTGAAAGGTAGTGCATACAGGCAATGCTATATAAAGCAAATATGCCCTCCCTGATTCAGTTGCTATAACTTCCTCTCCATAACTGTGCAATGGTGTCTGCTGGCAAGAACTGATGGTGTTGACCTACAACATCTATATAATTCATTGCAGTGTTTTGTAGGAGACCTAGAGCTCAAATTCAATCAATTATTGATCAGCAAGCTTGCAAGTATGTTTCTCAGTCTGTTCAATTTTTAATTCTCTGCCCTAAAGGAGAAATTCAAATTAGCTTTAAATATACCTCATCAGCTGTGTATATTTTTACTTTGTTATCTTTGGAATTCTGAAAGTATTTTATATTAAACTGTATTAAAGGTAGAGACTTAAAGAGAACCTCTCAAATCAAAACTAACTTCCAGAGGACATCTTTATCATCATTTTCTTGCAAGGCTTTATTAAATTTTTTGAAACAAAAACAATTGAGTACTGTCCGTGATATATATTTTTTTTCATCTAAATTTTAGGGCAAGTGTAGCACTACCCCTGTAGGGGCTGCTGGTAACTGGCTCCCCTATTGCTGCACAGTCAGGCAACACACATTTCCAACTGACATCCAGGCACAAGAAATCAGCCCATGTTTTTGTTGTTTTATTGGGGAAAACAACTTGGATAGGGTAAAGGGATAATGGGATGCCCAACTTGACTAGGAAACAATGGATGGGGAAAAATTCCTTTCTATGTACAGAGAAATGATCTTAGACTGCTCTCGTTGCTAGAAACACCCAGTCTCTTGGATCAGTGAAAAAGTCCCTTACAGACCAGGAGCTCTCAGCCCTTTTGAAAATAGCACAAAATGTTGAAAAAGCTGCATACAGGAGTATCTCTTCACCTCCTGCAGAACTGCACCCAGCTCCACCGCCTGCAGATACTACTAGCCCTCCTGGTTGCTTGTCTACCAGCCCAACTGGCTGCTTGTCTACCAGCCCACCCAGCTGATTCAAAGATCTTCCAGGACAAGGGATAGATGGTTAAGCACAGCCCTGCCCTTTGAAAGTTTGCTACATGTAGCAGTCTCTCCCCTTGTGAATCCTTGGGTGTGCTGATGCATTCACTCTGTCCTCCTTGTTCCCTGCTGCTCTTTGGCAAGATTCCTTTTCAAATCGGATGCTGAAAGGATTCTTCCAAGCCAGTTCCTAGGCCACCAACAGCCTCCTCAGCACTCCATCTTCCACTCAACTCCCCTTGCTGGCATGGCTGCCATATGTAAGGGCTGACTCAACCACCCTGCCAGGGCATTCTGCCTGGGAATTGGCCAAGTTCCCTCAAGTATGCAGATCAGCCTTTCTGGCCTCTGCCAACTAACTTCTGGAAATTTCCCCAAACTTCCAGATCCAGGGGGAGGTAACAGAGACCTGCCTCTGTCCAGCCTGACCTGCAGTAAACCCTGACCTAATCTTAGACTCACAAACTAACCATGAATCTTAGCATAAATGTACCTATACTAATCATAGTAGCACACTAGAGGGTGCTACACAAGCTTTCAGGCTGTGAGATACACCCCAAAAGCTTGTCCTGAAAATTTGGAGGTTAGTGCAAATAAAAAAGTATCATAGACAGTACCCAGCTGTTTCTGTTACAAGAGCACTAGTATGGCTACAATCCCCTTACTCATTTTTAGTAATTCTTTATTTGTTGTTGTAGGGTTTACAAGCATATTCAATGTAGCCATAGAAAATAGTCACAGTGCATGGAAGTAGGAGCATTTGTACACAATGTGAGTACAGAAACACTACTCAGGTTGAGTATAAAATACAACTCTATCAATTAATGGGTAAAATATTGGAAAGTGGTTGTTGCAGCAGATGTGGTTGGAGGTATCCTATTATGATATAAGTGCTGCAAATCTTGTACTTTGTGTGGGTGTCAAGATCTACCATTGTTATAAACAGGTGATAGAGATTTAGAGGTGTGTGCCTTTTTGTGACATTGGGGAACCTAAGATTGAAGGGAAGAGCGGGTGGTGGGGTGGAATGGGTAGCAAAGACAAAGGGGAATTTGTGTGTGGGGTTCTATTGGGAGGGGTAGAATAGGGGAAGGGAAGGTTGGTGCCATATACAGTGAAGATAAAACATATATAGTTACATACATAGTAGGTAAGGTTGAAAAAAATACAACAGTCCATCCAGTTCAACCTGTGTAGGTGTGTGTGTGTGTGTGTGTGTGTGTGTAGAAAAATCATTTCCCATAACCCTGTATGTTGTTTTCCCTAAGATGCCCGTCCAAGAGTCTTTTAAAACTATCCAAACTTCCTGCCGTACATCAGTAAAACCCTACATCAGTAAAACCCTAAGCAAAGGAGGACAGCCATGAAACAGAAGGTTTAGAGAAGACAAAATAATCAACAGGAAGTCAAAAGAGAGGGGCAGGAATACAGACAAATGAAAAATCATACTTACCTAGATGGTTGCAGCACTTATCCCAGTTGCAGATGCCCCCCACCGGCTCTACCCCAAGAACTGAGCAATCAAATACTGCTGATCGCTCAATTCTCCCCCTCCCCTTTATTCAGAGAGTGGTGACTGTAAGTTACTGCTCTCTGCTCTTCCCCTCCAGCACTTACTGGAGTGCTGGGCTGTAGAGGGGGTGGGAGCGGCTGGCTCTCAGCAGCATGCTGAGAGGCTGAGCCAGCTGCTGGTTCAGGCATCTGGGTGGATCCTGACTGTAAAGTGACATCAGCCGACAGCAGGATTTAGTCCGCTGTTAGCTGAAAACAGGTCACAGGAATGCAGAAGAAACTGCACTCCTGTGATCTCCAGGAGAAGCAAAATAGCTTTGGTTGTACTTCTCCTTTAATAGTTAAACTATATGTATTATTTTTTTAAGTAGATGTAAGACCCTAACTGCATGATATTTTGTGTGCTCAGTTCACTGTCTATCATACACAACTGTTGTTTATTAAAAGTAAAATATTTATTTTAACCTTATATTTCATCCTCTGTTGTATTTCAGTGTTGCTAATCTCCTTCAGCCCCTTCAGCCACTTCAGGATTACATGCTCTCCAGCAATGGCTACATTGCATTTCTCAGGATGATAATAGTGGTCCATGTCTGTAATGTTTTCTGGAATAGTAACTTGTCTTCGTCAGAACCTGTGTGACAGGGTGACAATGCAAAAGCACAGCAGTGCCTGAACAAGGACCTTCATGACTGGATCAGCAATTATTCTTGTAGCGAGATCCACAGATTTAAAGAGGTTGAAAACGACTTTTAAAATTGAACATGTTAAAGATTATAGGAAGTTTTAGTGGCTGGATTTACATATGCATTAAATTACTTTACAGTCAATGTTTACTAATTGCTTCTTTATAACTTTACTATAAAATTGTCATATAAAACAGTAACTAAATATTAATCATTAAAATGAATAAAAGTAACAAATGATAAGCACCGCTTGCATCTAAACTAGCAACATAATATATTCCAAAGCAATGTTATAAAAATTCATTCTTTGTGTCAAAAAGTTTAATAATTATCAAGTCTCCAAGTTTTAATCAGGCACCTATGAAATATTTAAAATTATTTGGACTTGTGAAGGGTCATTCCCTATCTGAACATATAGCAAAAATGGCAGAGGCACAAAATTATTTTTGGTGTCGGCTCAAATTGGTTGTAAACAGTTCAGAGCTCAGTGAAGAGAGCTCTGAGAGCTGATTGGAGGGAAGAGACACACCCACCTTAACAAAGCACACAAGAACAGTGCTGAGGCTGTCAATCAGCTGGATCTCCCTCCCCTATCACCTTTTATCTCTTGGTGTCAGGAAAACTTGTCAGAAGTGATTTGTGCTGATAGCATAGGAAAGAGGCAGCAGACAGAAATGACACTTAGTGCTCTTAATTGAGCTTTCTTCATATTTCTTGTCTGAGGTTTACAACCACTTTAAAGCCCAAAAAAAAACTCCCTTGCAGCTGAGCTTACCCCACTGTAAGGAAAGGCCTTTTGTGCACATGCTAAAACAGGTTCCTTTTCGTGCTTGCAAGAATTGGGCGCACACACACGAGCACCTGTGACAGATGTTGGCACCATCCAGGCTATTTAAACTCAGCCAGTGCTCAGGTTTAGTGCTGCTTTGTCTTTCAGCCTTCTGTGTATCCTGTGTTCCCGTTATCCTGTATCCTGATTCCAGTTACTAACCCAGCTTGTCTGACCACTCTCTGAACTCCATCTGCATTGACCCTGCCTTGTCCTTGACCTCCACTTCTGTCTGCTCCATTGACTTCTATTGCACCGATTGGCTCCTGACCCGGCTTGTACCCAGACCACACTATTGCCTGCTCCTCTGTATCTGATGTGTCCTCCCAGTGTATGACCCGACTTGCCTGACTCTGCTTCCTAACACATCCTGTTGAGCATGCTATTCTTCAGTCTGCTACCAATGCATGACTCACCTGTCGCTAGTACCAGCTTGCTTCAGTCTGCCATCCTCCAGCTGCCCGCCTGCTTGCCAGCTTGTTGGAGCCATCTGACGACTTCTCCTGCCCTGCTGCTAGCAAGACTTACAGGCACTCAAGCCACTCTGCACTCCTGTGCCTCCTGTCTACACTATCAGGTCCCTGAGTCAGAGGTGTAAGAGAGGCCTTCCTTATCCTATCAGGCTTTGCTACCAGGTACATGATACCCACGCTGCAAGGGTTAAATGCTTTTTTAGGGTAAGAGTACAGGAAAAGCAATTTTACTTACCTGATCCTCTGCTCCTACAGCAACCAGCGCTCCCCTATGCTCCAATTGTGAAATACTCATCAATGTCCTCATGTACAGTGCAGGACTATGGACCTGAGCTCGGCAAAGCATAGAGGAGAAAAGGCTGTGGAGACTGGTCTTCAGCACAGAGGGAGTCTGCAGTAGACGAGGATCAAGTAACTAAAATTCCTTTTTAGACAATAGATGGATCAAAATCAATGTATTCTGACAGCAATGGATTCCTGTTGTCAGAATACACTGAAACAACAGAGAGGATTCCTGCATCCACCTAGATCATGTGGATGAGGGAATCGGTTATTTTTTTTAGATCAGCCTGATGGCTGATAAAAAAAACTGATCCATGTATGTCTAGTCTTAGAAATCTGCATTGCCAGCTTTTACCATACACTAAATACCACTAATAGCCACTCTGCTCCGTAAGATTTTAGCCCCTTCATTACACGGCCATGCTATTTAGCACTGCGCTTCTTTAACTAGTAATTGCGTGGTCATGCAATGTTTTACCCAAACTAAATGTATTTATTTATTTTTTTCATACAAATAGAGCTTTCTTTTGGTGGTATTCTGTATTTTTGTTTGTTTTTTTTTGCGATATAAGCGATAAAAAAGACCAAGATTTAAAAAAAACAAAAACTATATTTTACTTTCTGCTACAAAACATATCCAATAAAAAAAATAAGAAAAATACAATTTCTTAATAAATTTTGGCCAAAATCTATTCTTCTACAATTGGTAAAACAAAAACCCGATAAGTGTATATTGGTTTGTGTGAAAGTTATAGCGTATACAAACTATGGTATACATACTGGAATTTTTATTTATTTATTTATTTATTTATTTTATACTAGTATTGATCAGTGGTCAGTGGCTTTTAGGACTGTGATATTGTGGTGGACAATCTGACACTAACTGACTTGGGGGGGGCTGACTAACTGCCACTGACATCACCAGTGACACTAATACAGTAATTAGTGCTAATACTATACACTGTCACTTGACTAATGATACTGGCTCAGAAGGATTTAACATCTAGGATGATCAATGGGTTAAACGTGTGCCTAACAATGTTTAATGTGTGTACTTTGTGCTGCTTTTACTAAGCAATGTGCTGGTTTTTACTTCCTGCTTTGGAAAAAAACCCAAAAAAGGTGCATTGCTGATGTCTGTAGAGAGCCCTGTGTTGTTTACCAACACAGGACTCTCTTCTGCCATTTGTTCAGCTGATCAGTGAGTGCCGGCCATAAATCATTGGCTGGGACCCACTGATCGGCTTGTGCTGCAGCCAATGACAGCACAGTGTTTTGGGTCCATACGAGTAGACCTGGTAAAAAGCTGAGACGTACAGGTACATGATTGTGCCTGTACAAGCTGGCCTGCCACAGTTAATGTACTGCGGTGGGTCAACAAGCAGTTAAATAGTGTTAAATTGACTATGAAAAAAGGGATAGGCCAGAATGGTGCCCTTCCCACCCTAAAGTCTCCTAGAATACCAACAACACAAATCCCTGGAAGACTCAGAGCTATGTAAAATTCACTGTGAGCATCACCAGAAGGCTGGCTGCTAGAACTTAAAAGAGGCAGCTAGCCTCTTGATGACTTCACAAAGAAAATGGTGGCAGAGAACCCAAGGTGCAGAGGCTTTCCATGGGTCACAGCGGGACAGTGGTGGATTCACTGGGTGGGTGGGTGAGTATAATATTTTAGCTCAACTTACCATACCAGGTAAGAAGATGTTAATATTAAAATGAACCACTTGACCTCCCGAAGACTTACACCTCTTCCAGACCAGACGATTTTTTGCGCCATGGCACTGCGTTAATGTAACTGACAATTGCACGGTCATGGAACATTGTACCCAAATAAAATTGATGTCCCTTTTTCCCACAAACAGAGCTTTTTTTGTTGGTATCTGATCACCTCTTCGTTTTTTGTTTTTTCCGCTATAAACAAAAAAAGACAATTTTGATTAAAAAGATCAATATTTTTTACATTCTGCTATAAAAGATATCTAATAAAAAAATGTAAAAAATCAAATTTCTTTATCTTCATATTTTCGGTAAAAAAATACCAATAAATGTATATTGATTGGTTTGCGCAAAAGTTATAGCATCTACAAACTATGGAATATTTGTATTTATTTTTTTATTTTTTACTAGTAATGGCAGTGATCAGCGACTTATAGCAAGGCTGAGATATTGCAGCAGTCAATCGGACACTTAAGGCCCATACACGCGGTGCGACGGTCATATGAAAACGGTCGTACGACCGCTTGTTGTACGATCATCCGACCATTAGTACGCGCAATTAGAACAGCCGTCATGCGACAGTCGTACAACAGAAGTTGGATGAGCGAACTAGAAAACGTTGGTTGTACAACAAGCGGTCGTGCGACTGCTGTATCGTGTGTACAGAGATGTTGGCCCAACAAGTTGTACTGTGCAAAACACACATGCTCAGAAGTCAGGAGCACGCGGAAGTGTCCGTTTGTGTAAACCTATTTCTTAAGGCTGGATTCACACCTATGCATTTTTAGTACTTTTTGCATTTTGCAGATTTGCACTACAGAACGCGTTCCAGAGGAAACCATGTTATATGGACTGCAGTGCCAATCTGCAAAATGCAAAAAGCACTAAAAATACATAGGTGTGAATCAGGCCTTACTGACACTTTTTTGGGAACCATCAACACTAATACAGTGATCAGTGCTAAAAAAAATGCACTGTCACTATATTAATGACACTGGCTGGCAAAGGGTTAATATAAGGGTTCATCAAAGGATTAACTGTGCTCCTAGCCAGTGTTTTAGTGTAGTGTGGGAGGTGCTTTTATTAGGGGAAGACACGGATCCTGGTCCCTGCTTTCCTGCTTGGAACACAGGATCCATGCCTTCCCTAATGACAGAACGGCATCCTGTCTTGTTTACATAGGCAGATTGCCCTTCTGCCTCTGTACCGGAGGATTGGCGGGTGCCGATGGAAATCAAGTTTGCAGTATCCGCCCATCGGCTCCCGCTGTGAATAATCACAGCTGGAGTGTGCCGGCGCACATTCATGCCCGCTACCCGGAAGAACAGGGTCTCATACAGTATATATACATGATCCTGTGCACAGCGGCCACCCTGTAGCACCTGTAAAACTGCTATAGGGTGGTCGCTAAGTGGTTAATACCCATGATAAAAAGAGTATAAGATACTTACCACTGACTCAGTATTCTGGTATCAATTACATCATTCTTCCTTTCTGTAGGATCCTTGGAACAATGAGGATGCCGAATGTCACGAGAGAAAGCTTATGCACTATGACTGTATTATGGGTGGTAAAATATACAGTGAATGATCTCCAAGTAACTTGCGGTTATGGTGGAACATTGACGACCACCTTGTTCTTTCCACATTTAATGAATGGCATATTCGGTTACCAGCAAAATAATAATACTTTAATAATAAGTTAATGAGTGTGAAATGAAAAGCACTTATGTATAAATATTTTATTACATATTTATTATTTATCTCAGTCAAAGTGTGTATGTATGACTAATTAATTAACTGCATTGTAATGGAATAAGTGATTGTTAATATATGAATAAAAATTCAGCAATTCCTTCAATGCTATACATTTTAATTATAATCATTGGTATGCAGCACTGATAATGCTGCACTTTGTTGCCCCCCAGAGATAGGCAACTTTTGTCAGTTAATTGGGAATTATTGGATATGTTCAACACACTTTCACAGCCTCAGCAGCTAACAAGGCAGAATCATATAGACTTCTTTGATCTTAATGTCCCCCAGCACATACTGGGTAGAATAATAATAACAATAATGACACCAGTAACAATTACAGTACGGCACAACTTTAAAGACTGTATCAAGCAACAAAATAATTCAAAACTTTTATGAAGTTATAAAATCACATGTGCGATCATTATTTGTCACAGCATACAGTATGGGAAATGTTCAATACATTTTTATTAGCATGTTTCAAGGGTACATACATAGAGTAACTTGCATATGGATGTTACATAAGGTGAGATTCATGGTATACAAAAGTAAGCATAATATTACATTACTGAAGGTGAAGGTATCAGCTGACGTGACATAACATTCAGGTTTAGTGTTTGTTGGATCACCTCAGTGCCCTCTCGCACCCCTCATGGGTTCAAGCTGTGCTTTAGGGTCTTGAGGGATTTTGCTCATCTTATGTGTCATTTATTGAGTAACAATAAGGTGGGGGGGTAGGGGTGGGGGAAGGTATAGGCACACAATGTGGGAGATGTAAGTATAGTTTATTCAGAAAGTATAGTTTTTGGCGATTATGGCATGGGTTCGGTGACAGTTTTCACCCAAGTGAACCATCTGTCATCAAAGGCTTTACACCTTAGCGAGTTGACTGCTAAGTTCCTTTCGTAGGAATGATTTATACTTACAGTATTTATGGTCTCCGATATATTGGGGGAGTTTTGGGACTTCCACTTTCTAAGGATCGTACTTCAGGCTGCTAGAAGGATGTGTATTGTTATTCGTCTCATTTGTTCAGGAATTTTTTCTATACCAAGGTTCAGTAGTGCTAGTGCAGGGTTGTGGGTGGTTAGGATGCCTGTGGTGGAGGATATTAGCTTAAAGGTTTGTCCCCAGAAGCTTGTGAGGCATGGGCATTCCCACATTATGTGTATTAGATTGCCTACTTTTCTACAGCCTCGCCAGCACTGGGAAGAGCTATTTGGGAGGAATTTCATTAGTTTGTATGGCGTGTAGTGGCATCTATGTAGGAGTTTGAGCATCATTTCCCAATGGTTGGTGCATTTGGAGTATTTGTATGTGGATTGTATGACTGCTTTCCACTGTTGTGTAGAGTATGAGCTAGAGAGGTCTATTTCCCACTTTTGAAGTGCTGGGAATTTTTGGAAGGTCGTTTTCTCGTTCAGTATATTATAGAATAGAGATATACCTTTTTGGCTGGTGGTGTCGGAGTGTAGGAATTTCCAAGCTTCTGGGGGGACCTTAATTATTAGTAAGGTATGCAAGGCTAAGAACGTGAGGATGCGCGCACATAGAAATTGGGTGTTGTCTGGTAGGTGATATTCCTTTTTAAAGGTTTCCCATTTTTTAGTTTTGGAGTTTTCAAATAAGTCCTCTATGTGAGTTATACCATGTGATTGAATAGGTTTCGTGTACATAAAGGGCATCAGGGAGTTCAATACCTGGATTGGTATATTGGGAGCTGTTGTTGGTGTTGTTTGGCTGGCCTGTTTGTAGGTTTCGCCACGCGTTTACTGAAGCGGCTATCGTAGGTGGGAGAATAGTACTATTCCAGGACTTCCAGCAGTCTAGGACTAGAAGGTGGGTGAGGTTTTTTGTGGGGGAGGTTTCTGTTTCGATTTCTGCCCAAAGCGGGAGGTCTTCCCCTCTGGTCCAGTGTTTTAGCTGGTCCAAAATGGCTGTTTGTTGGTAGTGCATGATATTAATCATACCCATTCCCCCTATGGATTTATGTTTGTAAGATTGGTTCATGCGCATCTAGGTTTTTTATTGTTCCAGACATACTCGTTAAGGAGCTTTGTTATGGGTTTCAGGTATTTAAGTGGGGTATGTATGGGAAGTACTCTAAAGAAGTAAAGCAGTTTTGGAAGAATTAGCATTTTAAATGCTGCTAGCATACCTACCCAGGATAAACTTTTTTGGGTTAGGTTTTGAGTTTGGAGTTTGAGTTTCTGTATTAAGGGGGTATAATTGGCATGTGCTAGGGATGTTATTGACACTGTTAGGGTAATTCCCAGATAGGGTATGCCTTGGGAGCTCCACATATAAGGAAATTGACGTTTGAGAAGGGTTTGTGCATCCAATGTAACTCCAAGGTCCAGTATCAAGGACTTGGAGAAGTTGACCTTGTAGTATGAGACGGTACTGAATACCTCTAATATTTGGTGCGCCCTTGGTAGGGAAATTGTTGGGTTGGTCAGGAGGAGAATGATGCCGTCTGCAAATAAATTAATGCTGTGTGATTTGGTGCCAATTTGAAATTCTAGGATGTGGGGGTCTGTACGAATGGCTTCTGCTAGTGGTTCAATCATGAGATTGAAGATGTATGGGGAGAGTGGGCATCCCTGGCGTGTGGCATTTGTTATGGTGAATATTCTGGAGAGAAATCCTGAGGTGTATACCTGCGCAGATGGGTTAGAATATAAGGTGGTGACTGCTTCTTTAATATGACCCTGGAAGCCGAATGTCGCCAACACCTGTGACATGTAGGTCCACTGGACCCTGTCAAATGCCTTCTCTGCGTCTATAGAAAGTAGCAGAGAAGGCATTCGCATTTTTTCAGCAAATTGGATAACATTGAGAACCCATCTGGTAGCATCAGAGGGTTGCCTCCCTTTCACAAACCCCATCTGGTCTTTGCCCACAAGAGCCGGAATCACATTGGAGATTCTCTGCGCCAACAGTTTGGCGTATATCTTAAGTGGAAAAGAGAGCGTTACACACTGCGCATCCACTAATGAGCAGCAAACACCACAACCTCAACATAAATTGTGCAAAATCTTAGATATATATAAAGTGTTGCGCTTTAGAAAACAATTAATAGGTATTAAGTAATAAAGTCCACATAAATTGTGATGAATAAATGATGTTCGGTGTATTAAAAAAACACTTCCACCGTAGACAAGTGCATCCACCACCAAACAAGTTTAAATACTCTTACCAACGGTAAGTAGATAGAAGGCATAAAACGTTAATCCAGGCACGTCCCTGGGTATGGAGATATGTGTTGACCATCTAAGGTTATTTCTCCAGACGCATCTTGGTATGTATAAACAATGGATCCACATTATTCATCCAGACATGCAATCATCGATAGGTAAACCCGGGAGACAGAATTTTTTATCCACCCTTCACCTCAAAGAAATCCATCGAGGATCTGGTGCACACCGACTCTCATGTGTAGCCATGTCCAGCGCTGTCCCGCCTCCTTCTACCCATCTGGTCTTTCCCCACAAGAGGCGGAATCACATTGGAGATTCTCTGCGTCAACAGTTTGGCGTATATCTTCCTGTCTGAGTTGAGAAGCGATATTGGAGTTTAGCGAGAATGTTGGGATCTTTACCTGGTTTGGGGATGGTCACTACGTATGCTCTAAGCATTTCTGAAGGGAGAGATGAGCTGTGGACTGCTGAGGTGTATGCTGAGGTGAGATGTGGGGCTAATGTATGTTGAAAGGTCTTGTAATATTCGTTTTGTAGGCCATCAGGGCCTGGCGATTTGCCATTTGGTAGGGGTTTTATGACTTTAGCTATCTCCTGAGGGGTAAAGGGGCGAATTTAAGTCAGAGAGTTGTGTTTCTGTCAGTTTGGGTAGTTTCATTTTGTTCAGGAAGGCTGTTATTTGGTTTTCTGAAGGTTGGGGAATGTGTGGGTCATTTTTGAGATTGTACAATGATTCGTAATATTCTGCGAATTGGTTTGCGATGTTGTGAGGGTTGCTTATTTTGTAGTGTTTTGTGGGATGAAGTAGGTATTGGATTTTAGTTTTGGTTTGTACACCCTTCAGTTTCTTGGCTAGGTATTTACCAGGTCTGTTATCATGTGCGTACGTTTGAAGTTTCAGCCTTCTGAGGTAAGTGTCATATTGTTGTAACAGGTGAAGTCTCAAATCTTCCCTGTTTTTTTGTAGGGACTGTAATGTTGCCGGGGAGGGTGAATTTTTGTTTTGGATTTCAAGATTATGTATATTTTGTGTAAGTTTGGTCAATTGGAGGTCATATCGCTTTTTGAGGCGGGCTCCTTGCTGTATAAGAATTCCTCTAATGTATGCTTTGTGTGCCTGCCACAACGTAAGGGGGTCTTTGACAGAATTTACATTGTTTGCAAAGAATTCTCCAATGTGTCGGGCTATACTTTTTTGACTTTCCGGCTCTTGCAGCAGTTTAATATTACAGCGCCATATGGGGGTTGGGAGAGGGGCACCCATTTCGGTAATAGAAACAGATATTGCAGCGTGGTCTGACCACGTAATATCATATATGTCAGAAGAGGTTGTTTTTCGGAGTAACCACTTATCCATCAGGATAATGTCTATTCTGGAGTAGGTAAGATGCCTGGGGGAGAAGTAGGTATAGTCTCTTTCGTTGGTGTGTTGGCACCTCCAGACATCGTACAGATCCTCGTTGTGTATGAGTGTGTTCAGGGAAGGTCTATTCTTGGTGGTCTGTGATGATGAGTCTATTTGTGGATTGCTGGTAATATTGAAGCCTCCACATAGCAGCAGGTTGCCATATTTGATGGGGGTTAAGCGCTTAAGGAGTCTGTTTAGAAATCTTAGTTGGTGTCTGTTTGGCGCATATAGGGCAACCAGGGTGTATGGGGGAGAGTTGATATCACAGGTGATAATGATATACCGACCCTCAGTGTCCAAGATGGAGTCTTTTAGCTGGAAAGGCACAGTGTCTCGAATCGTTAGAAGGACTCCTTTAGTTTTTTTCTCCTGGGAGGATGATAAGAAGATATGGGAGAATTGCTTATGTGAGCATCTGGGGGTATTTGAAGCACAGAAGTGGGTCTCTTGGACGCAGAGGATATCCGCTCTGTGTTTCAAGGCCTCCTTCCACATTGAGTGTCTCTTGGCTGGGTGATTTAGACCTTTAACATTAAAGGATAGGCACTTGACAGCCATGCTGTCTATTGTGTGATGGGTGCGTAAAGTAGAAAACACTCACTACGAAGGTTGGCCTGGATCCATCGAGTGTCCATATGTGGGAAGGCAACGTGGAGGGTTCAACTTGAGGCTTTCACAGATGTTTGCACCATACTTGTTGCAGATGAAGTCTCAGTAGTGTAGATCGGTCCCATTTATATTGCGTGCCGTAGTTGCGGAGAAGGGAAGGAAGGGAAAAAAAGGTAAACACTAGAACAAGAAAACATATAAAAACAGGATCCTTGGGGGGATCCGAGAACATTGCAGTATGTTCGCTTTGTCTGGAGGGGGAAGGGTTCATAACCGTTATGACCATCCAGAGAGATTAGTGTTGCTGACGGCATGTTATGTGTCCTTGGTAGGTTTGGGTTTTTTGTTTGATCGCTTGCGGGACACTACTTGCCATTCTTGGTGCATAGGTGGGAGCTTGTTGGTTTGAGAGGGTTCAGGCGGTGAATCTATAATGATTCCCCAGTGGTGGAGTGCTGTGAGGCCTTCATCTAGGGAAGATAGCGGATTAGTGGAGTCATTGTGGGTGACCAGTAGGGTTGCTGGGTATTTCCATTTATGGGCTATGTTATGGTTGCGCAGAGCTTTGGTGATGGTGGGCAGGTTTCTCCTACGCTGTAAGGTGTGTCTTGATAGGTCAGGGAGAAGTTGTTAGACCGCACATGATGCTGGGCGCTGGTCCGGGTTGCGGAAATTTTGTAGGAGAATTACTTTAGCCCTATAGAAGTGCATCCTGAGCAGGACGTCCCTAGGTATCTCATCTGCTAGAAACGATGGTTTTGGGAGTCTATGGATTCTGTCGATTGTTAGTTCCAATGCAGAGTGTTGTCGCTATGACTGCAAATATGTCTTGGGCGAATGGCAGTAATTGGGCTGCTGTGACAGATTCTGGGATTCCACGGATCTTTATATTATTCCTCCTGGACCTGTCTTCTAAATCTGCCAATTTGTCCTTTATCCAAAGGAGCTCTTCTCCCTGAGCATTATGTGCAACTACCATAATGTTATATGAGGTGGAATAGTCACTCATTACTTTTTCCACATGGTCTACCCTGTGGCCTAGTTCTTGTACCTCCATCTTGCACCGCTTGACTGTGTGTAAGATGTCGTTATGGAGTAAGGACCTTAGTGACATTAGCATGTCTTTTAGGACAGTGTCCGATACGGGTTGTCCTGATGTGGGAAATCCTGCTATGGGACCATGCTGTGCGGGCGTGATAGGCCTCGCTGAGGCCTGTGCTGCACTCACCTCCATGTCCTGTGTCCAGGAAGAGCCCCCTGGGGATGCCGTCCGTTGCCTGGCTTTGGCCGGGCTTCTAGTCATGGGAGTGGAGGCTGTGGATGAAGAGCTGCTGTCGGGGCAAGTTGGCTGTGATCCCTGAGGTTAGATGGGAGGGTGCGGAGGATGCGGCCTGCATGCTCTCCCTCGCGGCGGAGGGTCCGCCGCCATCTTGCTGCGGCCTGGTGAGTGCGGCGGGGAAAAAGCTGGTGAGCTTCCCCGGCTGGATTGGCGACTCTTTTCTCCTCCTCGTCATGGCCTCCGTATCTGCGAGAACTCGGCGGTGTTGTGGCAGCGTTTTTGCGGGTTGATAGCTCCCGTGGGTGTAGGATCTCTCGGCGGTCTGACGGAGCTTCGGGACTAGACATCCATGCCGGAGCTCGGTAGCCACGCCCCCCCCTACAGTATGGGAAATGCATCACACCATGTACTATGAAGAGGAAACTGAAATCCTTCTTCCTGTCTTCAGATCATTGATCCCATCATTATTTTAGATCCCTACTCTTAGATAAACAGCGATTGTCTAAGCATAGTCACTTGGCTAGAGCCCAAGAATTGCATTTTATTTAATAAAACTTCCTCCCAAGACCTCCTGCTCTCATGCTCGCCTCCAGGACTTTTCCTGAACCTCTCCCTTGCTTTGGAATTCCCTACCCCAATCAGTCCAACTATCTCCTACTCTGCCTTTAGATGATCCCTAAAAACCTTTCTCTTCACAGATGCACCTATTCTGCCCCCAACTAACAACTGTACTTTTATTTTTTTCATCAGCTCATCACCCACAGCTATTATGTTTTGTAACGCTTGACCCTCCCTCCTAGGTTGTAGGATCTAAAGAGCAGGACCCTCTGATTCCTCCTGTATTAAATTGTCACTATAAAAATCCTGTATAATAATAATAAAAAAACTATACCTATTGCTGAACATTGTGACATGTCAGAATCAGAATTTACTCTTGCAGACTTAAAAAGTTACTGGCAGATCTACTTTTAGCTTGTGCAACTATGCCAATGACTTCAACTTTTTTCTGCAATCACATCCACTATTACAGTATAGTAAGACGCTGTTCCTACAGTTCATTAGTATTCTTTTAATAGCTATCTGTTTCACTTAGCTAGTTTCATACACTACAGACTCTTCACTGTTACATTTTAAATCATGCCAGAACACCTTTTATATATCTATATTTTCCATAGGCTGTTTCACATAGAAAAAGATAGAGAATTGTGATTTTTGCTTGTTAAAAATGTATAATGAAACATAAAAGTTACTTTTATTGATTGTCTATTCTTATACCTTTTCATTCAGCATGTGCATTTCAATGGCCTTGGTATCTGATTGAGGCACAGAATCAATGGCCTGCCGCCCCAGGTACATGATGATCAGTTCTTGGAAAAAAAAGAACTTAGAAAATAACTCCTTTCTTTTTAGCAATCTTCTTCAACATCCATCACAGAACAATTAAAAGTCAGCCAAGTTGATTTTATGAATGGCATTTTGTCACAGTAGCACAGGGAAGGATTCTGAGAGATATGTATCAATAACCCCTGGAGGGGCCGCTGGAAATAAATTGGGACCCCCTTACCTGTTCAGAGGCTGCCCACTTGGTTTTCAGTCTCAAAAGTATGTGGACAACTTCAGGTTCAGTCTAGGGGTCTTTCTACCTTTTATTGCAGATTTTAAGAAAAATGCAGGGAAGAGGGTAGAGGGTGCAGGATACCCAAAGGCACATACATCTTAGAGGACAGCTCCCTGAAAAACCCTTATTCTCATAGTTTAGGCCCTATAGCAGCCTCAAAATCATGCTGAAGAAAGAAAGGACAGTTGGTGAAACTGAGACCCTATGAGAGCAGTCAATGTCATTTGCAGTGTCTAACGTCTCACCCTCAAGAAGTTCTTCCACACCTGCAGCTTCAGGCAAAAAGCACCCACCATTCCAACCGAGCTTCCACAGGCATGTTTCACTGATGCAAGTCTTCTTTAGGCCCTCATACCACATGCTAAGACCTAGTAGTAATAACTCTCTCTAACACGCACATGCTTCCTCCTGGACGGGGGGCCCGGAAGAGAGAGCCCTGATTAGACCCTCCCAAATATGTATCTTCTCTCCAGCCACACCTTCTGGTTCAGCATCCCAGGGATTGGCTAGGGTCATATAACTATTCTGAACTATTTAACCTCACTCCCCAAGGCATGCACCACAACGGGCATCAAGCCCCCCATAAACCCATAACCTGATTATTATCAGATCTGCATGATTTTTTAATATATATGCAAAACATACAGTCTCTCAATCATTTATAACATGATCCAGAATATATTTGTGAACTAGACATGTGCAGAGCGAAAAAATTTGTTTAGTTTCATTTCGTTTCAATTCGTTATTTACATAAATTCCTTTAGTTAGATTTGCTTCATTTATTTAATACGTGTTCGGAATTTGTTTAGTTTATTCATTTTCAAATCGATTCAAAAATTTTTCAAATCAATTTCGAATAGTTTTCGAATTTTAAAAGTTTTCGAATTCAAATAGTTTTCAAATTCGAATCGTTTTCAAATTTGAACATGAATCATATTCAAATAACTTTCCAATTTCCAAGGAGAATGGGGTGGAGTGGTAAATGGAGGAATAGAATGGAAAAATATATAATGCAATAGAGGGGAATATAACAGGAAATTAAAGAATATAATGTGGTGGAGTGGAGCAGAGCTGTTTTACTCTGTTGTATTCTATTCTTTTGTTTTCTGTTATATTCTTTTCTAGTCTATTGTTTTTTTCTGTTCTATCCCTTTGTTTTCTGTTCTATTTTGTTCTCTTTGAAAATTGGAAAAATATTTAAATTCAAGTATTTTTCAAATTTGAATTTGAAAACTATTCGAATTTGAAAACTTTTTGAATTTGAAAACTATAGTGTGCAGCTAGAGTAGGGACAGCTAAGATCGTTTCACTGTAGTGTAGTGAGACTGGGTGATTCATACATACACTAGTCTATATGTAGAGTATGGACAGCCCAGATAGTTTCAGTGTAGTGTAGTGAGACCGTATCACTAATCTTTACATTAGTGTATAGCTAGAGTAGGGACAGTTCAGATAGTGTCAGTGTAGTGACGGTTGAACAGCATATATTTGATTGTGGTACCTCAAGTTTAACGCCACATATTTCTGTGTGCGTTACTGCAAGTTTAACGCCATTTACTTCTGTGTGCGTTACTGCCAGTTTAACGCCATATAGTTTTGTGTGTGTTACTGCCAGTTTAGAGCCATATAATTTTGTGTGTTACTGCAAGTTTAACACCATATATTTTTGTGTGCATTACTACCAGTTTAACATCATATAGTTTTGTGCGTTACTGCAAGTTTAACGCCATTTACTTTTGTGTGCGTTACTACAAGTTTAATGCCATTTACTTCTGTGTACGTTACTGCAAGTTTAACACCATATAGTTTTGTGTGTTACTGCAAGTTTAACGCCATTTACTTGTGGGTGCATTACTGCAAGTTTAACACCATATAGTTCTGTGCCTCACAGTACATTTGACACATTATATTGCAGTATATTATAGTGTATCTGTGGAGTGTGTTTGTGTAGTGTGAGTACTCTAATTAAAGTGCACCAAACACCACTTTACATTGATTAAAGTGCATCTACGTACAGATTTCCACTTCTTCTTTACATTTGCTAATAAGCACTGCCCTCACCCTCCCAATAAAATCTAGGAGGACAACAAGGAGAGGCAGACATTCCCTTGGCACTGTAAGGGGGCCAGCAACAAATGTGTCCACAGGCAAAGGTGGACCTGGTGGTCAGTCCTCAGGCAGGGCCTCATTTCCTCTGTTTAGTGAGTTTGCTCGTGCTATCCAGCCACAGCATGCAGAGGAGGTGGTAGACTGGCTTACTAAATCTTACTCATCCTCCTTATCCTCTGTTACGCAAGCAGAGACAAGTGTACAGTCCCCTACAGTTGCCAGAGTGGATAAACCTGCCTCCTTGTCCACATCTATTCCTGCCATAGCCCCAACATCAGCCATGGAGGCGTCAGCTGAGTTATTTGACCACAGAGTCAGCCACTTGCTCCTTGATGATGCCCAGCCATTACTGGATTCAGATGTTGGTTCTGAGGTTGAGGGTGACAAGAGCATGAGCCTAGAGAGAGGGGAGAACACTGATAGACAAATTGGCATTCATGTTCCCCCAGCCGCAGCATATTGCCAAGTTGTCTCCAGTGGTAATGATGATGATGAAGATGGAAGAGATGGAGATGATGATGGTGATGATGATGAGGTCTCTGATGCAACTTGGGTGCCAGATAAAGCAGAGGAGGAATCTGAAGGTGAGGTGGCACAACCCCAGGGAGGCCGACATCAAGAAAGAGTAGAGAGCAGCCACCCTATTCCATCACATTCTGCAGCTGTTTTCTCTCAGCCCACTCAGCTGTCTCGACCTTTTTCAGTACATCTGCAGCAGATTGCACTGTGGCTATCTGCAAACTGTGTTTCAGGCAAATGTGGCAAAAACCCCAGCCATTTGGGTAACACATGCTTAACAAGGCATTTAACGTACAACCACTCAGCCCATTGGCAAGAGCACCTAAAAGCCACACAAAAGGGGCACAAATCTGTCCCTCCTCCCCCTCCTTACCTACTTCAGTCTGCCCCTGCTATACCGAGTCATTACCTTTCAGTTGCCTCCACTGACAGGAATGATGATATAGCATAGGGTGTCCCAGGTCCTAGCAGAACATCTGCCAGCAGCACACCACCAGCTGTAGACTGTAGCTGGCAAATATCTCTGCCCCATCTGCTGCAGCGGAAAAAGAAATACAGTCCCTGCCACCCACATGCCCAGCATCTCAAGCTGAGCTGCAGTGCTGTTCCTGTTCTCACCGCGATTTCATGTCCATACACTGATCGGATATCCAATGCTCAGATCTTTCGAATTTCCTGTAAGTGCAATATTTTATTAATAAATACAATTGTTTTTATGGTATCACGCTATTGTGGCCTTTTTTCCATCTTATTACATGGACCATTTATGAGGTTTGGAGGTGGAAAATTCATCATCTGTGGCTGTGTGGAAGCCTAAGTCCACGCAAGCGCTTATTGACCCCCCATAATAGAGGGTCATGTGGCTCTGGTAAGGAGAACCTTTGTCTGGTGGAGGAACCACACACTTTTGAATTGGTGTGGTGGAGGAATTTATTTGAATATTTGTTGTGGTCATACAGACCTGGAATTAATACACAGAATTGGACTTTCTGAACACTGTCACATGTTCACGGGACTCTTGCCTTCACCTTTGTTTTTTTGGATTTTTATGCTTTTTGTGCAAAGATATTTGGGTTTATGTTGATATATATTCATAACCTAATACTTTTTATTATCACATTTTTGAGTTATACACAGATTTAATTTATTGTGTTCAATTTGGATTCACAATTCAATGTTGGTTTATATTGTCACATTTTTAAGTTATACACTGATTGGTATTGAGTTTATGACACAAAGCGCAGATTCCTTTTACTCAGTAATCTCTACCTAGCTATCTATCTGCAATCTGTCCCTCACAGCACCGGCAGCATCCTCTCACTCCACTACCCAGAGAGCATGTGACATGCAGCACCGTGACTCCAGCCTCATATAGAGTCTGGGTCACATGATACACTGGCCAATCACAGCCATGCCATTAGTAGGCATGGCTGTGATGGCTTCTAGGGAAAACCAGTGAAACACTTGTTGATTGGCTGCCCTGCAGCTAGCCACGACGTACAGTGTACGAGAGACCCATCACCTCACTCTCCTACGACGGCCACGACACTCCCTGTCTAACGTCTATCTATCGATCCATCTCTAATGACTCATTTTCCTTAGACGCGAAACACAGTATTTGAGTTATGGTTAGTCACATATTGAATTTTTACACTGTTATATTTGGTTGTAACTTAACACTTAGGTTTAACTTGTGTTATTTAATTTAGACACATATTGAGTTTTTACACTATTATTTTTCATAATCCAATACTTATATATAGTTGTATTTGGGTTTATAGAAACGTGTTTTTCGTATTTTTAGGTTTTTT
>BLSH010292483.1:761599-772584 GCA_018402905.1 Glandirana rugosa | reverse complement strand
GACTTGAAATAATTGTGCAGAAGAGATATGCACTGATTCCCGGTTTCATTTAAAGTGACACACACATTTTGCAGAACAGTGATATGGGTACTCCGGGCTTATTTATACTTTTTTGACACAGTTTGAAGATGATTTTAGAACAGTTCTATGGCCTCTAATGTTAATTAATACTCTTCAGACCCATTTTGAAGATGATCTCCATTTTTGCATTTTTTATGTTTTTATTTTTTAAAAAATATTTAAAGTTATTTCCCTGTCCCCATTTCTTTGTAGGGCACTTGTCCCACCCTTACCCACATTTTCCTTCCTTTTGCAGACCTCTAGGACCTTCCTGGGCTTTTTTACAGCATTTTTAAGATTTTCATTAAAATTACCAGAACCCCGGACCCAAACCCGGACTTTTTTTGAAAAGTCCGGGTCCGGGTCCGGGTCCCGGACACCCCAAAGTTTGGTACGGACCCGAACTTTACAGTCCGGGTTCGCTCAACTCTAGTCATTAGGAAATTAGATGTGAAAATTCTGCTCCTAGAATGCATGACGGTGCTCCCTGCATGTTGGACCTCTCTAAGTAGCCAGGCTGTGAAAATGTCTCACACATGTGGTATCGCCATACTCGGGGAGAGTAGCAGAATGTATTTTGGGGTGTAATTGGAAGTATGCATATGCTGTGTGTGAGAAATAACTTGTTGTTATGACAATTTTGTGCAAAAAATAAATAAAAAATAAATAATAATTTCTTTGTTTTCCCAAGAATAGTGGGAAAAAAGTACAACTTCAAAAAACTCGTTATGCCTCTTACTAAATACCTTGGAATGTCTACTTTTCAAAATGGGGTCATTTGGGGGGTATTTGTACTTTCCTGACATTTCAGGGCCTCAAGAAATGAGATAGGCCATCAGTGCGTCAGGTGTGATCAATTTTCAATGATTGGCACCATAGCTTGTAGACTCTATAACTTTCACACAGACTAAATAATATACACTTATTTGGGTTATTTTTTACCAAAGATAGGTAGCAGTATATGTTTTGGCCCAAATTTATGAACAAAAATTACTTATTTGCAAAATTTTATCACAGAAACTAAAAAAAAAGTGTTTTTGTTTCAAAATTTTCGCACTTTTTTCACCTATGTCACAAAAAATAAAAAACCCAGAGGTACTTAAATACCACCAAAAGAAAGCTCTATTTGTGTGAAAAAAATGATAAAAATTTTGTTTCGGTACAGTGTAGCATGAGAGAGTAATTGTCATTCAAAGTGTGAGAGCGCTGAAAGCTGAAAATTGGTCTGGGCAGGAAGGGGGTATAAACGCCCTGTATTGAAGTGGTTAACACAGCATATTTCTGTGCGCTATTGCAAGTTTAACAATGGATATTTCATTGCGTTACTGCAAGTTTAATGCTGTATATTTAATCGCATTACTACAAGTTTAAAGCTGTATATTTCAATGCGTTATGGCAAGTTTAACACCATATAGTGTTGTGCGTTACTGCAAGTTTAGCGGCATATATTTCAGTGTGTTACCTTCCATTTAACGTAGTATAGTTTAGTGCATTACTGCAAGTTTAGCGCCGTATACATCAGTGCATTAGTGCACATTTAACATACCGGTAGTATATCTCTGGACATTACTGCATGTTTGATGCAGTATATTGCAGTATATATAGTGTGTCTGTGGAGTGTGTCTGTGTAGTGAGTACTCAAATTAAGTTGGGGCTATGTAAAACCTGAATAATAAGAATAATATTATAAAAAAAATATATATATGTATATATATATATATATATACAGTACCTCACATTTTTGTAAATATTTTATTATATCTTTTCATGTGACAGCACTGAAGATATCTCAGACGACCTCTGGATATGACGCTGAGAGCATGCACTCAATGTCTTTGGTCGACCATGGTGAAGCCTGTTCTGAGTGGAACCTGCCCTGTTAAACCACTGTATGGTCTTGGCCATCGTGCTGCAGCTCAGTTTCATGGTCTTTGCAATCTTCTTATAGCCTAGGCCATCACCATCCTTATGTAGAGTAACAATTCTTTTTTTCAGATCCTCAGAAAGTACTTTGCCTTGAGGTGCCATATTGAACTTCCAGTGACCAGTATGAGAGAGTGAGAGTGATAACACCTGCTCCCCATTCACACCTGAGACCTTGTAACACTAAGTCACATGACACCGTGGAGGGAAAATGTCTAATTGGGTCAAATTTAAACATTTTCACTTAGGGGTGTACTCACTTAATGGCTGTGTGTTGAGCTATTTTGAGGGGATGGCAAATTTACACTGTTATACAAGCTGTACACTCACTATTTTACATTGTAGCAAAGTGTCATTTCTTCAGTGTTATCACAGTAAAACATAAAATAAAATATTTACAAAAATGTGAGGGGTGCACTCACTTTTGTGAGATACTGTGTATATATATATATATATATATATATATATATATATATATATATATTACATTATAACATTGTATAAGTGAGTGTGGCGTAAAACCAAATCCCAGAATGCGTTCACCCAATATAAATCTGCCTTCTTAAAATACACTTCTTCCCTCCATGCTGCCAAACAAATTTACTTTGTCACCCTAATTAATACTCTGTTCTCCAATCCTCGTCCCCACTTTAAAAACAATGCAATTTGTGGGGACATCTCCACTGCCCAGAAATCTTACCCACTTAACATACCCTATACAACTTCACTCTCAACGCTCTCCTCTTTTGACCTTGCTACTACCGAAGAGGTCTCTAAAGTTTTCTCAGAAGCCCACCGTACCACCTGTCCCCTGGATCCTGTTCCATCACATCTATTACGGTCACCCTCTTCTTCTATCTTATGCTCCCTCACCCACATCTTCAATCTCTCCCTCTCTACTGGCACCTTCCCCTCCCCTCTAAAACATGCCCTGGTCACCCCTATACTTAAAAAGCCCGCTCTGGATCCCACCATCCTGAACAACTTAAGACCAATCTCCTTGCTCCCGTTTGCATCAAAACTTTTAGAACGACTAGTCTACAACCGTCTTAGTTCCTACCTCACTGACAACAACCTTCTTGACCCCTTACAGTCTGGCTTTCGGTTGCTACACTCCACTGAAACTGCCCTACTAAAGCTCACTAATGACCTGCTAACTGCTAAAACCAATGGCCACTACTCCATACTCATACTACTCGACCTCTCTGCAGCCTTTGATACTGTTGACCATCCCCTCCTCTTTAACAAACTCCACTCTCTTGGCCTTCAAGACTCTGCTCTCTCCTGGCTCTCCTCCTACCTGTCAGAACGCTCCTACAGTGTGACCTATAACTCTGTTTCCTCCACTCCACTTCCTCTTTCAGTTGGGGTACCTCAAGGTTCTGTCCTTGGACCCCTTCTCTTCTCCATTTACACCTCCTCCCTTGGTCTGTTAATAAACTCCCACGGCTTTCAATACCACCTCTATGCTGATGACACACAAATCTATCTCTCTACTCCTCACCTCACTCCTTCAGTCTCCTCTCGCATTACTAACTTACTAACTGACATATCAGCTTGGATGTCACACCACTTCCTCAAACTCAATCTTTCTAAAACTGAGCTCATAATCTTTCCTCCAGCCCGTGCCCCTCCCCCTGACTTCTCCATCAAGATCAATAATACAACTATCTGTCCCTACCCTCATGCAAAGGTACTCGGTGTAATCCTAGACTCTGACCTGTCCTTTCAGTCCCAAATCCAATCACTGTCCAAATTGTGCCGACTTCACCTCCGAAACATCTCCAAAATACGTCCGTTCCTAACCGCTGACACTACTAAACAACCTATTCACTCCCTTGTTATCGCTCGTCTTGACTATTGTAACTCCCTCCTAATTGGCCTCCCTCTCCTCTACCTTAACATCAACCATCAGAGAACCAGGGAGTCATCTTCAAGCACTGATTAAGCAAAGACATTTCAAAGGCAAGGTATTTTTTCAATCTGTTCTCTTTCGCTGTAAATTTGTCTCACTTTGTACTTGTATTTTTTCTGTAAATATTTTACTGCACCTAAAACTTGACCTTTTTATTATTAAACCTTATCTTGAAAAGTGTTAATTTTGTCTCTAAAGCTCTTAACGCAACTATTACGAATCTGTTCCTTCGAAGAGCGCTACTGTCTTTAGAATAACGCATCTAAATATACCTGTCTGCAGGTGACAGTGTGTGTACAGGCGTTGCTCTAAAATACTGGTATTGTTATATCCGGATCTTCTGGTCGGAAAATTCCAGAAGTGGTGGCAGAGAAAGGGTTAATTGTTTCTCAGGCGGCTGGCACTTAGACGGTGGTCCCGCAAACTGGGAAATCTTTGTGCTGAAAGCAGCTGAGAGTGGCATTGTTACATTCGTGACAAGTGCGGTATTGGATCAGGGGGGTCCTCGGTCGCCGATCGGTGAGGAGGGCAGTGATCTGATACCCGTGTTGGTCACATACTCTCCGCAAGCTATCCCCTCTTCAGTCCATCCTGAATGCTGCTGCCAGACTCATCCACCTTACCAACCGTTCGGTGTCCGCCACTCCTCTCTGCCAATCCCTCCACTGGCTTCCCATTTTCCAAAGAATCAAATTCAAAACCCTAACCATGGCATACAAAGCCATGTACAATTCTGCCCCAAGCTACATTACAAATCTTATCTCCAAATATCGCCCAAACCGTCCTCTTCGCTCCTCCCAAGACCTTCTGCTCTCTAGCTCCCTTGTCTCCTCCTCACATGCTCATCTCCAGGACTTCTCCAGAGCTGCTCCCATCCTCTGGTACTCTCTACCCCAATCTGTCCGCCTATCCCCTACTCTGTCCACTTTTAGGCAATCCCTGAAAACTCATCTCTTCAAGGAGGCCTATCCTGCCTCCAACTAACAACGGAATCTTTTACTCCCCTCATCAGTTTATCCCCCACTGTCCCTACAGTTTGTTTCACCAGCCCCCCCCTCCTCTTAGATTGTAAGCTCACAGGAGCAGGGCCCTCTAACCCTCTTGTTTTAAATTGTACTGTTGCTGTAATGTCTCTTTATATTGTAAAGCGCTGCACAAACTGTTGGCGCTATATAAATCCTGTATAATAATAACAATAATAATATAATATATACAGCATCTCACGAAAATGTGAGGGGTGTACTCACTTTTGTGAGATACTGTAGGTCACATAATGATGTTTGGTCTCATTAAAACATCTCTTTGTATTTTCTTTCATTGTTGTTTATTGCCCACCATAGAGTACCCCAGTCATGAGGAAGTGACAAGCAAAATGCATTGAGAAAGGTCTCATCCATAGCTCACACCTTCCATGTGCATGTGTATACCCATGTTTGGTACACCTCATTCTTTATACTTTGGATGTCCCAGAATAATATATAATATAATAATATGGCCTATTTGAAGTTTATACCTTATGCTTTGGATGGGATCATTGAAGTTGCTTTAAGAGGGGATGCACGTAGTATATGTTTTTATACATGAGGTATTTTTAATGTCTAATTGTATGTTGGGTTTGTATTAACAAAATTAACTTATTTTAAATTTGGGTCCCACAAATGTACTTCTTGTCCTTACGGACATACCAACTCAAAAATGTTGGATTTACCCTCACATTCATTTCCAGTTACATTTGTGATCAGGACATTTAGATAGAGTAAACCTCCCTTACAGGGACACAGGCAGCAATAAAAACCTGACAATGGTTCAAACAACTCACCATTCCATTCTAATAAAGTTTTGCATTTATTTATAATTAAAGTGTTGCTAAACCCACAACAGTAAAATCCGTCTGTATATACAGTAAAGCATGCTTGTTATACTCACTGGGTTAATCCTCTACATTGTGTAAAAATGCTGTTTGATCCTGTATTCTCTGATCCTTCCCTCCCTCCACTGTCCCCAAACCATCTCCTGATAAAAACAGAGCCTTGTGGAGAAACTGCAAATGCTCAGTTAGGTGTGTATTGCTAGAGAGTTTTTTGGCAGAGTGCATGTGATCATCACAGGCCCATCAGCACTGTTCAGACAGAGGTTCATGGGTCCTGCAGCCTCATAGACAATCAGGGGAGAATGAAACCTCCTCCTACAAGCTTTAGCCAGACACTGATAAAAGTCACAAGACTGCTCTAACTGCTAATGAGAAAAGGTATTTAGCAGTTTATATGTACTAAAACTATTGCATTTCCATGTTCTGTGTACTGTGGAAGACCCGATGCAGTATAGTGAATGCAGGATTCTGGGTTTAGTAACAGTTTAACCTTGAGAGAAAATGAATGCACTAACCTTCTGCAATTTTTTCCGGTGAAGTTTTGTTTATTGTTAACATGACTGTTAGTTGACCTTTCATGAGTCAGATATGTATATGTTTTAATACCAGTCTTCTTACAAGATTTATATCAGTTGGGTGAGTAATCTACAAACCTTGGTGGCTGCCCTAAAATGACACATCTAACCCAACAAGACACTACAAATTGATTTAGAAAATGAAGAAAGCCCAGCAGGATTTGAAGCTGTCAGTTATGCTTTGGATCAATATTCTTATAACTTTTCATCCTGCAAAAAAGATATATATATTCCTAATGGCAGACTAAACATCTACAGTAAATGGATTTGTCTTCTTTTTTAACCACTGAAGTAATTGAAGTCAACGCAAAATGTATGCATAATATCATAAACTCAGCTCAAATTATAAGAATTGATATAGGTACCTACATCCCTAATTCAATATTGGGATTACCTCAGGAAGGTGAGAGGGGCTTTGGGATTTTATTGGTACCGACATAAGCTTACATTTAAAGCTTATAAGCTTTCATTAAAAACATAACGTTTATTTGTATAGAAAAAACATGTTAGAAATAAAATGTACACTCAAAAACATGAACAGTATACAAAGATGATATATATTTTATCATACGGTCTATAGCAATGTGTTTCTCAACATGTTTCGCGGGAGATTCGCTTCTTCAGGAGATTACCACAATTACTTTTGACCAGACACTGAAATGATAAAGAGACTTTAATATGCAGACCAAACCAATAAATAGTTACATAAAAGGTCCTGTAAAAAGGCACACAATGTATAAATATGTAACACATAATCTTTTGTTCAGTCACATTTTTTTTAATACTGTTCATCAAGGAGATCATCCATTAATGCCACCAAAAGTACAACAAAATTACCAATCCTTTGGTAAATGTTTGCGCAGATGCCCTAAATCTGCACAATAAGTTATGTGTGCTTTAACCCCTTCCCGCCGGTAGGACGTCCATGGACGTCCTAGACTTTGAGGGGGGATATCTGAATGGTGCCAGCAGCAAGAGGCACCATTCAGATATAATTTTTTTCAGCTGGCGATTCTGCACACCCCAAGAACGATCATAGCGGCAGTTCAGCCGCTTGATCGTTCTTGTAGGCAGCGGGAGGGGACGTCCCCCCCCTCCCGCCGCCATTCGGTGCTTCTCCCGTGCCGCCCGTACGATCGGCGGCAGGGAGAAGAGATCCGTCGCCGCTGGAGTGTCGTCAGGGAGATGACTGGTGACCATCTGGTCACCAGTCATCTCTATGACACTCGGAGGACCGGGCGCGATGTTATGACGTCACGCCCGGTCCGGCTTTTGTAAACAAAGCCGTGATCACGGCTGGAAAGGCTGGGATCGGAATTTTTTTTTCTGATCTCAGTCTTTCCAGCCTGCAGGAGAGATGTGAGGTCATATTGACCCCACATCTCTCCATAAAGAGTACCTGCCACGCACCATTCCTATTACAAGGGATGTTTACATTCCTTGTAATAGGAATAAAAGTGATCAAAAAAAAAAAATTAAAGAAACAGTGTAAAAATAAAAAAATAAAAGTAAAATGAATAATAATAACAAAAAAAAAAAAATTAAAGTCCCCCCGTCCCCGCGAGCTCGCACGCAGAAGCGAACGCATATGTAAGCCCCGCCCACATATGTAACCGGTGTTCAAACCACACATGTGAGGTATCGCCGCGTACGTTAGAGCAAGAGCAATAATTCTAGCACTAGACCTCCTCTGTAACTCTAAACATGTAACCTGTAAAAAATTTTAAAGCGTCGCCTATGGAGATTTTTAAGTACCAAAGTTTGGCGCAATTCCACGAGTGTTCGCAATGTTAAAGCATGACATGTTGGGTGTCAATTTACTCGGCGTAACATCCTCTTTTACAACATACAAAAAAATTGGGCTAACTTTACTGTTTTGTATTTTTTTAATTCACTAAACTGTTTCTTTTCCAAAAAAAATTTTGAAAAATTCCTGCGCAAATATCGTGTGATATAAAAAGTTGCAATGATTGCCATTTTATTCCCTAGAGTCCCTGCTAAAAAAACATATATAATGTTTGGGGGTTCTGAGTATTTTTCTAGCAAAAAGATGATGATTTTTACATGTAGGACAGGAGTGTCAGAAATGGCCCGGTAAGGAAGTGGTTAAGAAGTTTTTTTGTTTTTTTTTTAGAAAAGTTTTTATAATTTTTTTTTATAGATATTATAGTATCAATTTGTGGTTATAGTAAGTGTGTCCTGGCTCCTTTTATGATTTACCAATACTGTATTCCTATAAATACATTATTGGGAATGTAACAGGTTCTCTTTGAAGATAGTATGAACTGCTATATTTAACTGGTTGTTTTTAATATTTTTATATTTGCTGCCCCTTCCCCTTTAAATGGGATTCGGTGGAAATTGGTCGTTTTTTATATTTGTTGCCCCTTCCCCTTTAAATGGGATTCGGTGGAATCGTGTTTGTTCTGCGACCCTGCCCCAGACACTGACAGCCCATCAAACTCATAAGGATTAGATGCCTTTTTGATTTTTGGATTTAACCACTTGCCGACCGCCAACCGCAGGTTGACGGCGACAAGGTGGTTCGTTATCGCAAATCGCCGTCATACGACGGCGGCTGCGATAACGCGCACTGTAAGCGCGCGCACGCTCACTGTGTTCGGGGAGGGCCAGGGAGCGGGTGCGGCGGCTTCGATTGCCGCCGGCTACCCGCGATGGCCCCCCCGGAGTGAAGGAACGGAGGTCCGTGTAATTAAACAGGGACCTCCGTTCTGTGAAGGGGGAAGGGCTGTGATCACAGCCTTCCTGTATACGGAGGCTGTGACCACTTCCCTTCCCCAGCTAGGGCAGTCCCCCCACAGTTAGAACATGCCCAGGGAACACAGTTAACCCTTAGAGCGCCCCCTGCAGGTTAACCCCTTCACTGCCAATGGCATTTACACAGTAATCAGTGCATTTTTATAGCACTGATCACTGTATAAATGCCAATGGTCCCAAAAAAGTGTCAAAATGGTCCGACATGTCCGCTGAAATATCGCAGTACCACTAAAAATCGCAGATCACCGGCATTACTAGTAAAAAATAAAAAAAAATAAAAACCCCAAAAATGAATTCTCATCATCCGTAAACGCGACCACTTTTGCGCAAACCAAATCAATAAACGCCAATTGCGATTTTTTTTTATCGCAAATATGAGGAAGAATATAAATCAGCCAAAAATGGTGAAAAAATGTTTTTTTATATATTTTTTTTGGATTTGTATTTTAGCAAAAAGTAAGAAATTTGGGTTTTTTTGCAAAATTGTCGCTTTTCTTTTGTTTATAGCGGCGATCAGAAATGACGCAGAGGTGATCAAATACCACCAAAAGAAAGCTCTGTTTGTGGGAAAAAAAGGACGCAAATTTCGTTTGGGTACAACGTCGCATGACCGCGCAATTTTCAGTTAAAGCGACGCAGCGCCGAATCGCAAAAAGGGCTCCGGTCCTAAAGCTGGAAATCCTTCCGGGGCTGAAGTGGTTAAGATCATATACATATTATGTTATATTTTTATCTTATAGCTTACTTCCCCTTTGTGGAAGCCTTTTATCGTGTTCAAAGCACATTGCAATGACATATGGACTCTTTTTGTTATTGAGGATTATTTCCTGGTCTGGGAGCGGTCATGTGATGTGCTCCACAGACCAGAAGTTCTGGTTTCATGGTTCTCAAAGCGGAAGTCCTGGGGCCTGTATGTCGTTTCCCTAATGTAGCTTCCTTTTGCACTGCATTGTGGGATAGGGCTGTTTCCTGTGTTTGGAGTGCATCGCTGGTCACATGGTGTGTTCCACTGACAGGAAGTGCTGCTGTATAAGCCTTCTAGGGCTGTTTCCTGTGTTTGGAGTGCATCACTGGTCACATGGTGTGTTCCACTGACAGGAAGTGCCGCTGCATAAGCCTTCTAGATGTATAACAGGGTACTTCTGCTGTTATATCGAATTCTGATGTTCACGAACCCCTGATTTTGTATTCATAGTGCATCTGGGGTGGTGATGTGTTTCCTTTTTAGTACAGGGGAGTATTTCCTGATCTTGGAGTGCTCTGTTGGTCATGTGATGCACTCCAAAGACAGGAAGTTCCTTTTTTTGTGTTACATATAGAGTTGAGCGAACCCGGACTGTAAAGTTCGGGTCCGTACCGTACTTTGGGGTGTCCGGGACCCGGACCCGGACTTTTAAAAAAAAAGTCCGGGTTCGGGTCCCGGGTTCTGGTAATTTTAATGAAAAATCTTTAAAATGCTGTAAAAAAGCCCAGGAAGGTCCTAGAGGTCTGCAAAAGGAAGAAAAATGTGGGTAAGGGTGGGACAAGTGCCCGATTACAATTAATTATGAAAAGTCTGGGTAAAACTTCTACAAGAGGTAAAAACGTAAAAAATACAAAAATAAAAAAAATTTTATAAATTTCAATAAAGGGACAGGGGCAAAGAAACATCCCGTGAACAGGGTGGGAATGGGTGTAAAAAGAAGGAAAACGTCTGGAGATCCTGGAAGGACCCGAAAAAATGTCGTAAAATTTCTAAAAAGTAATTTTAATGGTCTTGGGCCCTGGGCTTGGGCCTGAAAAAAAAATTTTCAGGCCCAGGCCCAGGGCCTGTGGGGTTTCATGCCATGCCTGGGCTTGAAATGTCAGGCCCAAGCGAGTTGAG
>BLSH010292483.1:738624-754058 GCA_018402905.1 Glandirana rugosa | reverse complement strand
TATGTCATATGTTTTACTCTCATGCTCAATGCTCGGCTTGATGGGATGTCTCCATTTGTAGGGTATATTGTTGTTGCGGAGTGATTTTGTCACCGTGTTTCGTTGTCTGCGGAGGTCAAGGGTATATTTAGGTAAGTCTGTGTACAGTTGGATTTTCGCGTATGGGTCTGGGAGTTTTACCAGTTTTCTGGCTTTCTTCAGTATAAGATCTTTAGAAGAATAAAAGTGTACCCGCATGAGGACTTCTCTGGGTATGTTTTCTGGCAGAAAGGTGGGTTTTGGTAGCCTATGTATACGATCAATTTTGAGATCTAGTGGGGTTAGCTCAGGTGCAATTTGGTGGAACATTTCCGTAGCAAAGGACGCAAGATTTTGGGCAAGGATATTTTCAGGGACCCCCCTTAACTTAACTTTATTTCTTCTTGAGCGGTCCTCGAGGTCTGCGATTTTTGCACGCATCCATTGCCTTTCTTCTACTTCCTCCTCGTGTGCATTGATAATGTCATTCACTGTAGTAGGTATGTCTGAAATTAGGCGTTCAACCTGGTTTACTCTGTCTCCAAGTGCACCAAGTTCTTTGGAAAATTTGTGAGTCATGTTCTGAAAGTCAGCGTGTAGAGAACGGTGAAGGGAGATGAGCATGTCTTTAATTTGTCTGTCAAGTACTGGCTGGTTAGTTGTGGAGTAGTCAGCTATAGGTGATTGAAGTTTTGTTCGGTCTGTTACAGGGTGCGTGTAAGGACTTACCCCTGGTTCAAGCGCTGTGGCATCCAGTCTCATCTAGGCCTTAGCTGGGCTTGAGCATGATGGGCTTTGAACTGGGGATGCGTCTCTGGGAGAAGTGTTCTCATTCCCCTCGTCAGCATCCGGGAGATCTGAATAATGGTTCCTGCTGGTGGGAGGGTCTGCCTGGCCAGCGCCATTTTGGCTTTCTCCGCTCTCTGGCCAGTGGAAGTAGGCTGTAAGCTTTTTCGGTCGGCATTCGCCTTGTCTCTTTCTGGACATGGTTGCGGATGAACTGTCCGATTCCCGGGATTTTCCGCCATCTCTCGCGCTACCATACGGTGCCTTCGTGGCTGTCTGTCGCTCCTTATTTCCCTTCTGCTCAGTGAGCGTTCATCTGCCTTGCGCGCTAGCCACGCCCCCCCTTAATGTTTGTTTTTAATGTATGTTTGAATAAGATCAAACATGTATGTTTGAATAAAATCACTATTTTAATTTGGAGAGCACTTAGATCTGCTTATATCTTTGTATAAAACATCGGCCCTTGCTCCTGAGATTGATGTACAACCGGGAATATAAATAATAATATAAATAAAATAATATAAATAAAAATATTGATATATAAAAAAAACATTAAAACCAGCAAAACCAGCAAAATCTCCAATATCGTATGCAATCCTGTGAATAGCGATGGGTGAAATCGATGTAAGCGTATATTTGTTTGAATAAAATCACTGTTTTCATACTGAGAGCACTTAGATCTGTTTATCTCTTCTTATAAAACATCGGCCCTTCCACCTGAGATTGATGTAGGATCCGGAGGTGTATAGGAGACTGGCAGCCAACCTGCTTGCCATTGTGAAGACTGTACTTTCCTCTCCCCATAGTGAGGGAACCAAGCACTTCTGACCCACTGGTAATACAGGGGTTGAAGTCTGAGGTGAGCAGGCACACTAGCCATCTGGTGGAGGGGATCACACTGGTGTTGTTTTGGAGCTTTCAGTCATCTGCACACCTGTGGGATTTCTCATGACTCTTCCCATCAGTTCATAACATAGACTGACCTACTGTGGATTTATGTTCTAGTTCTTGGACATTTTTAGTATTCATGCGCAACATTTTGCATGTTTCCCCCAGGAAGGTGTCTCTGCCTTTGTTTTGTTTTTGTTTTTGGGACTGAGGCCACCCCAGGGTTGGGGTTATGGTTGGCAGGGTGGGGGATGGGATGTTCTATTGTTTGTTACCAAACTCCTATTTCACAAGTAGTGCTCAAAAAGCTGATTTAGGTGGTCTTATTATGTATGACCTGTTTTGGTCCGGGTCCTGCTCCAAAGGCCTTCTCTGGTGTGCCAGCCTAATATTTTGATGACAGACACATATGACTGACTGCACTATAGCATCTCGGAACACCAGGGGTCTGAACACCTCAGTGAAGAGGTCCCTGGTCTTTCAATTTCTGAATACATACTGTTCCCACATTTGTATTCTCCAGGAGACTCATTTAGTGGGAAGTAAACTTCTGAGTCTGAAGAGGCCATGGGTGGGTCATTAGTATCACTCTTCCTATACTAATTACTCGCAGTCAAGTTATTGGCGCTGGAGTTGGAGCCGGACGGTGGTTATATTATACTGCGTGCAATGTTAGATAGGATGGATATAGTTTTTGAGGGCTTACACTTACCGCCCCCAACTTCTGTTAGACTACTCAATCAACTAATGGCAAAAGTTTTGTCCTATGACACTGATAATGTGTTATTCTTGGAGATTTTAATATGGTCCCAGACTCTGGGGTGGACAGGCTTCCTTCGGTGGTGCATTTCCCGACTGGGCTGGCCGCCTGGGCGGAGGCATCTAGTCTAGTCACTGTTTGCAGATGTTTGAAGAACAGTGATATCACATCAGTGGTATAATATCACTGTTCTGAAAACATCTGCAAACTGTGTGTGAAGAGCGAAACCATATGTCTGTTCTTCTCTATGCTGTAGTTTCACACACAGATTCCAGATGTTTGAAGAACAGGTGTATGGTTCCTCCCCGGTTTTAGGTAAAGTGTTCTAAACTATTTCCAGATGTGTGCAGAACAGATGTTCTGTGTGAGTAACATCTGTTCTGGTGCAGAACATCTGTTCTGTGTGAAGAACAGATGTGCACTGATTAGCGGCTATAATAAAAGTGACACAGACTAAACAGAAGTGTGAAGAACAGATGTGCACTGATTCACGGTTTCATTTAAAGTGACACAGAGACTTTAAAGAATTTTGCAGAACAGATGTGCACTCATTCACGGTTTCATTTAAAGTGACACACAGACTTTAAAGAATTTTGCAGAACAGATGTGCACTGATTCACTGTTTCATTTAAAGTGACACACAGACTTTAAATAATTGTGCAGAACAGATGTGCACTGATTCACGGTTTCATTTAAAGTGACACACAGACTTTAAAGAATTTTGCAGAACAGATGTGCACTGATTCACGGTTTCATTTAAAGTGACACAGACTTTAAAGAATTTTGCAGAACATATATGCACTGATTCACGGTTTCATTTAAAGTGACACACGGACTTTAAAGAATGTTGCAGAACAGATGTGCACTGATTCACGGTTTTATTTAAAGTGACACACAGACTTTAAATAATTGTGCAGAACAGATGTGCACTTATTCACGGTTTAATTTAAAGTGACACACAGACTTTAAATAAGTTTGCAGAACAGATGTTCACTTATTCCCGGTTTCATTTAAAGTGACACACACATTTTGCAGAACAGTGATATGGGTACTCCCGGCTTATTTATACTTTTTTGACACAGTTTGAAGATGATTTTAGAACAGTTCTATGGCCTCTACCGTTAATTAATACTTTTCAGACCCATTTTGAAGATGATCTCCATTTTTGCATTTTTTATGTTTTTATTTTTTTAAAAAATATTTAAATTTATTTCCCTGTCCCCATTTCTTTGTAGGGCACTTGTCCCACCCTTACCTACATTTCCTTCCTTTTGCAGACCTCTGGGACCTTCCAGGGCTATTTTACAGCCTTTTTTGTGCCTAAAAGTCAGTGTCCCATTGATTTCAATGGGGTTTGGGGTCCGGGACAAAGTTCGGGTTCTGTCCGGACCCGAACCCGGACTTTGTCCCGAAGTTTGGCCGAACCAGCAGAACCCGGACTTCTATAAGTTCGCTCAACTCTATAGCTGACTGGAGAGGAGTGTGCCTGTCGTTTTGGAAGTAGAGTCTAGAGAGGCGTCAGGCACTAAATTGAAATCTCCAGACAACATCAGAGAGCCCTTAATATGGGGGCTTATTTGCTTCAGCAGTTTGTTGAAAAAGCAAATCTGGTGTTTATTGGGGGCATAAACGTTTACCAAGGTATATGTAGTCGCATTTAGGTCACATATTACGATATGAAACTGACCTTGAGGGTCGTTGATTTCTTTGTGTAACTTGAAGGCGGCAGTGTCTCTTATTGCTGTTAGCGTTCCTCTTTTTTGGTTTGATAGTTGGAAGTGAAAATATAGGGAAAGCTCCTGTGTGAGCATCTGGGCAGTGGAAGCCTCGCAGAAGAGAGATTCTTGTGCTAACAGAATGTCAGCCTTGTTTACTAATGCTTCTTCCCATATCAACCTTCTTTTTACGGGGTGATTCAACCCCCTGGCGTTAATCGACCAGAATTTGATCCCCATTATTGCCAATTTGGTAAAAAGCTAGGCGATTGGGTACGTATAGCATGTGGAGGTATGTCTTGTCCTTGTATGGATGAGAAAAGGACAAGTATTGTGTCGAAAGGCATGTACATGCAGATGGTGTACTCACAGTTCCCGAGGGGGTGTAATCCCAGAGAAGGAGTCAATGACCTCTATTGCAGAGGGGTTCCTGCAGATGGCTAGAGTTGTAGTGAGCTTTCAGGTTGCTGGAGTGCTCCACATAGAAAAAGAAGAAGAGTATCAGAGAGAAAAGAACAAGTGAACAAAACCAAGATAACATGAACTGTAACTTGTTTGGGGTAAGCACTACGCCGAAGCAACTCCTGTGTTGCTTCCAGTTAGCAATAGGGGGAATTAGTTTGTCTCAAAAGGTCCCATAGGAGCTCCGTTTAGAGGCCCTATAGAAGAGGAAGTCATCTCCCAAAGGTTACTTATGAGATTTGGTGTTTCTAGATGTAACTTGTGTCCAATCTGGATCAGGGGTCTGGTCAGGGAGAAGACCCCATTGCTGAAGTAGTGATAATTCTTTCTCAGAGGATGTTATCACATGTGATTCACCTTCTTTTGTGACAGTGATTTTTGTAGGATAACCTCATTTGTATGGAATCTTGTGATTCCTAAGAATTTTTGTTATATTGTTTAGGTTTTTCCTCTTTAGCAGAGTGTACTGTGAAAGGTCCACATAAAATTGGAGATGTTGGTATTGTGTAGGGATCCCAATGGTATTGCCCATTGCTGCCATTAATTGCTCTTTTGTTTGATAAAAATGAAGTCGCAGAATAACATCCCTGGGGATCTGCTCTGGGAGATGTGCGGGCTTAGGCAAGGGGTGTATTCTGTCTCTGATAAAGTCCAAGTCAGTCATATCTGGTAATAGCATTTTAAACAAGGAGGAGCATAGGCCCGAAGCTATGATTGTTGAATTGTTTCGGGGATCTCCCTGATTTTTAGGTTATTTCTTCTGGCCCTGTCCTCCATATCAGCTAATTTCACCTTTACCCACTCCATTTCACCCTCCTTCTTTTCATTTGCATAAATTAGGTTGTTTATAGTGGTCTGCCATCTTGTCCTCAGTATGGTCCACTCTGGACCCCACAGTGTGTATTTCCCTTCCAAATGTATGCATGGACGATATTATGTCAGTTTGAATAGGGACAATAACATGTCTTTTAAGACCTTTTCAAGTACCGGAGTGTTGGCCGTCGGGATGGATTCAATGGAGTCGGGCGTGTGTCATCTCCGGAATCAGCAGCCTGGCTCTCTGGCGGGCTGCATCAGACTCCATCCATAAGAAATTTAGCCTTGGTGGGACTGCCCGATATTGGGGAAGGTGATCCCGAGGTCAGGTTTGTGTTTGCGTATGTTTTGACGTGAGGAATATCTTCTTTTTGTTGTCTTTGGGCGCCCTCAATGTGCGGTGTGGAGTAGGCCTCGATGCCATCTTGTCTGCCACCATGGGGCTGCTGGGTGAAGAAATCAGTCAGTCCCTGAGGTTTCCTCTCCTCTTTTCTTTTCCTGGATGTTTCCCCTGCCATCCTCGGTCTGTGTGGCCCATTTTCGCCGTGTAGCGGGCGCTGGGAGAGATGCTGCGAGCTGTTCTGGGTCTCTTTATGCCGGAGCTCCGGGAGTGTGCGTGCACTCAGCCCTGCATCAAGCCACGCCCCATCCTTTTTTAAGCCAATTAGAGCCTCAGGCTCTAATCATGTGCTTAAAAAAAATCCTGTTGGAATCCATGCCTTGCATGTAGATTAGGGGCCGGGCGCATGGATTAGGACAGGCCGCCACTGCTCCAATGGCAGCTGCATGTCATTGCTGAGATTGAACTTCCTGATAACTAAGGATGAGCTTAAGATTTAGTTTCAACGGGGCGTGGCCAACTGCTGTGCATGGCGGACGCTTAACCGGGTAGCTCCAGAGCCGGATCGGAGAACCGAAGTGGAGACGCCGCTGTATGCGACCAACACAGGCAACGGAGTACCCTAACATGACGGATAAGCCTCCAACCACGTCTCGCAAGAGGAAAGAATACCATCAGCCCAGAAAGCTGACAGATTTCTTCTTTCAGCAAACGAGGGAGGTCATCCAAGATGGTGACCGTGGCCCTGCATGGGGACATGATGGATCCTATACTGACCTCCCCGATGTAGATCCCGCCGAACCCCATGCTGGAAACAGCCCAACTCACACCACCACATCATCAGCAGCCTCTTCAACCAACTCCAGCCCAGCGAAGGCAAGAATGCGCCTGGAAACAGACCCCCAGGACGGAGAGGTGAGGCCTATAGATGAACCACATGCTAATAGTGCGGAACTCCCCTCACCCATAGCCGCATTCCTTACAGCAAATCAGCCGGTGCTCGACACCGTGTTGAAGGAGATGCTCCTTTCCCTACAGTCCTCCCTGCAAAACAACATCTCCATCATGCTGACTAAAGTCTCCACTGGGTTACATGCAGTAGGGAAAAGAGTACACCGCATTGAACAACAGATGGGGCATATTACTGAGACAGTAAATGATGTGATAGATGATCAGAATACTGTGCGTGAGGATCAGCAATGGATGAGAGCCAAAATGGCGGATCTCAAAGATAGGGGGCGCCGTAACAATTTTAAAATCAGGGGTGTCCCCGAAAATATCCTACCACCAGACTTAAATGGGTTTGCAAAAAAAATGATCGCAAAGCTCCTACCAGAACTTACCCCTATTGAGTTAGCAATCAATCTTATCCACCGCTTGCCAAAACCTCCTCACCTCCCAGATGAGGTCCCCAGAGACGTCCTGATGAAAATACATTTTTATCATACCAAGAACCAACTGCTGCGGAAGTCACGGCAACTGGGCCAACTTTCTGCTCCTTACGCAGGCATACAACTATATGCTGACCTGTCACAATATACAAGACAGCTAAGGAAACAATTAAGCACCATTACCAAGCCACTTAACAATCACAAGATCCCATATCAATGGGGGTTTCCTACTAAGATCGTGATCACCAAAAATGGGGTCAAATACAACATAACCACTGTAGAAGAAGGCTTACAAATCCTCCATAAGTGGGGGATCATACCAGATCCACCGGCCCCGCAAAGAGCCAGATACAAGTCCAACCGCCAGGCACCATCTGACACTACATGACTGTTTCCTGGCCCTTAGGCACAAAGGCATTCTCTAATCATACCTTGCTCTCCGGTTCAACCTTATGCTTGTTGCAGCACAAAATTAACCTCTTCGCAGGCGATGTGATACTAATTGTCACCAACCCACTTCCTTCCCTGGCTTCAATTCAGAAGGTGCTACAGAGATTCAGTGCTATTTCATATTACAAAGTAAATGCAACAAAATCTAATATACTAAATCTTGGAATTGATGGTACAATGAGCAACTTACTACGAAACATGTACCCCTACTCTTGGGCAGAAAAAGGCATTACCTATCTTGGGCTTACCCTTACGAGGTCTACTAAATCCCTTTTTTGCTCAAAACTACATCCCACTTAAAAACTTACTGCAAACAGAATGCACCAAACTAGCTAAGTATGAATTCTCTTGGTCGGGACGTTTGGCTGCTTTCAAAATGATGGTCTTACCAAGAGTACTGTACATGTTTCGAACATTGCTTATTCCAATATCTCGTACATACCTTAGATCCTTACAATCCATAATACACACTTTTGTATGGCAAGGGAAGAAACCCAGAATAGCTCACTCAATACTAATCAAACACAGATTAGCGGGAGGTATGGGATATACAGATATAACAGACTATTATACAGCAACAATTTTGTTGCAAATGAGGGAATGGATGCAGCCTAAACCCACTACACATTGGGGAGAACTAGAGGCTAATGAAATACAGGGGAACAATCTACAACTATGGGTGTTCAGCACAATTGCAAAACCCCCTGCTTTTAACCACCATTCCCCAGCCATACAAACTACCATTAGAGCATGGAAATCTACGCAACAAAGTACATGGCTACACCTTCCAACTTAGAACATTCACATGCCTATACAGGTATTACATTTGCTAACTCCAGACCTAGAAATTCCAGAAGGGATACTAAAGGGAGGATTCACCCTAGCAACACTACACTAAACCACACGACACTCACCCAACTGATGGACGCCTATGAGATACGACACAAAGACTTCTTCACAATCCACAGAATAAGGCATTGCTTAAACGCATACACAAACCTAGAATGTTCACTTCCACTAAACATATGGAACGTCCTCTTCACGAACAATTCTATATATAAAGGAATTTCATGCATATATATGGCCCTCCAAGAGAAAAAAATATTCCGCAAGTCCAAACAACACAAGCAGTGGGAAGATGATCTACACACACAATTTACCAATGAACAGTGGCAACTGGCCCTTAGCACAATCTATAAATCTACAGCTTGTATAGCACTATGGGAAATAACCCAGAAACTAACAATGCGATGGTACCTAACTCCCCAACGCTTGTCCACATTCTGTCCACAACAATCATCAGATTGCTGGAGAGAGTGCGGAGAAGAGTGATCACTTCCCCACATATTTTGACATGCCCAAAGATACATCCCTTATGGGCTCAAGTCAAATCACTAATTCAAGAAATAAAACAATGCACCACTATCTTAACTCCATAGCTGGCCATCCTAAACATTGACATTGACCTATTTCCTGTACACCTAAGGAAAGTAATCACGCACATACTGTTGACCTCTAGGCTTCTCATAGACCAGAAATGGAAATCAAAAGAGATACCAACCATGACAGAAGTAGTTTCCACCGTACAAACACACTACACATATGAACATATCATGGCATCACAAGCAGCATCCCTGAGTAAATTTCTTCAGACCTGGGAACCATGGAAAATATGGTACTCTAAACATGCTTTGACAAGGTAAATTATATGCTGAGTATACATCTGGTGATCCTCTTCAATCCCCTCTCCTCGTCACTCTACTCCTCTGAATCTCATCCCTCATCCTCTATATTTCTTTCTATCTCTACTATTCCAACTGAAGCTCTACAATGCTAAAACTGAGTTTTCACAGACAAAACTATCATTCTTAAGCATTATAGCTAATTATATTGGCTAATACTATGTACAACCATAAATCGTATTGTAAGCATTGATTATTGTTGTTTACACCATGTATGCTATTTTGAAAAAACAATAAACATTAATTAAAAAAAAAAAGATTTAGTTTCAACACAAATTCAGACTGAACCTTGGCTGTTCAGACATTTGGACAAACACCCATACATTTATCTGCTTGTTAGGAGCTGAACATCTAAATGCATAAAAATGGAATTATTATTATTATTATTATTATTATTATTATTATACACAAGAGATTCTCACTGTCAATGGTTGTTAAGGATGCCAGTGGGCGCAGACCAGTGCCTTTCACTTACATAGCTAGAAATATTTATAATTATTTTTTGTGTGATGTTCCTGAAGTCCCTGAAGGGCCTGGTATGAAATAGGAAAAAAACCTCATGCTTTGTATGGGGCTCCTCCATTACCATCTGGAATAACGGTCTGATATAGATAAGTGGAATCCTTGGCAGATATGCTTAAAAACAGAATAAAGCAGCTGGATGCTGTAATTTTGCTTGGAATTTAAACAGTTTTGCTGTAATAGGCAACTCACCCCCTAGGTATGTTAATTAATGGAGATGGACATTTGTAATATTTCACTTTAAGAATTTTTTGTTTAAGGAGATGTTTTACCTTCAGAGGGAATTTGTGCTTGGGGTGAGGTAGCATGCAGGTTAGTGTTGTATTTTTTTGGGGGGTGGGATGAGAGCATTTTTGCTGAGGAAGATATTGATTGCAGGTGAATTTTTGCAACCCCTGACCCTAAAACTCTGTGCATTATACAATCTTGACCTTTGAACTCTGTGCAATACACAACACTAATTCTTGCACTCACTGCATTAGGTACAACTGACCCATGCACTCTGTGTGTTATACACCCTTGACCCCTGCACTATGTGTGTTTACACTCCTGACTCCTACAACCTGTGCATGAAACCCTCCTGACCCACACTCTGCGTGTATCACACTCCTGGTCTGCACTTTGTCTGTTATGTACTCCTAAACCCGGCACTCTTTTTATTAGACATATGCATGACACCAAATTTGTTTTGCTTTGTTTCCTTTCGATTCGTTAATCTAGTTATTTTGTTTTGTTAAATTCGGTTGATTCATTGAACTCGTGTTCGGAATTCGTATCAGAATTCGTTTTATGTCTTTTTTGAATTTTCTTCAAATTTATCGTTTTTTTTTTCGATTCAAAACCTTCTGATAGATACATTTTGAATCGGCCGAATCTAAAACTTTAGTTTTTTTTTTTTCATTTGAATGAGGCAAAGTGAACAAGCAAAAGAAAAATCTTCATCAAATGATTACAATGACTCTTTAAATCACCTTTGGCTTAACTAAAGCAGCATTCTTTTGAATCTGTACTCTAATAACACACACAGTCTTTGATTTCAGAAACTCTACTGGAATTCAATATAAAATTCGATTTGAATTTAAATTTGAATTTTGGAAATTCGGACGAATTTTGTTTCATTATGTGGAGCATTCAGTAAATTTAATTTATACTCTAATTTGGGTGTTCAGATATATCCGGATCTCCGAATAATGAAAAATTTGTCAGAATATGCATTAAAAACGAAATGAACCGCACATGTCTACTGTTTATTATGTATTTCTGACAGCAGAACTGTGAGTCCTGCACTATATTGTAAATTGCGTATTTCTGACCAAAGTGTTCAGCCTCAACTGTTGCTGGTTGCCAAGCAGTCCCTATTCTAAAGAAGTTCCTATTTTACAGAATTTTTTCTTAAGGTTGGCTCAGACAAAACGTTAGCTCTCTATCTGTTTTCAGTATGCACAAAAGCATATGTAATGGAAGCGTTTTCTTTTCAAAAAATGATTGTAAGAGGTTTATACATGTCTGTGGATCTCTAACTTGTGGCACTTTATGGACACAAGGACTGTGGCACATGTATGGCACATGTGCATAGAGCAAGTAGGTTGGGATTAAGCCCCTTTATGCCTCTTCCAGTGTTAATGCAATTTGGCCCCACCCACTGTTTGGTTCGACTGCCACATTGCCTTTCTTATGCCCGGTACACACAATGAGATTATCAAACAAATGATCGTTGTTTTTTTTTTTTGCATGCTAATCTCAGATCGAATTGGAAGAGTTTACTTAACCACTTCAGCCCCGAAAGGATTTCACACTTTAGGACCAGAGCACTTTTTGCGATTCGGCACTGCTTTGCTTTAACTGACAATTGCGCGGTCGTGCGATGTTGTACACAAACTAAATTTGCGTCCTTTTTTTCCCCACAAATAGAGTTTTCTTTTGGTGGTATTTGATCACCTCTGCGTCATTTCTGATCACCGCTATAAACAAAAAAATAGCGACAATTTTGCAAAAAAAAACAATTTTTCTTACTTTTTGCTAAAATACAAATCCCAAAAAAATATATAAAAACATTTTTTTCATCGGTTTTGGCTGAGTTATATTCTACCTCATATTTTTGGTAAAAAAAATCACAATCGGCATTTATTGATTGGTTTGCACAAAAGTTGCCGCGTTTACGAATGATGAGAATTAATTTCTGGGGTTTTTATTTTTTTTACATTTTTTTACTAGTAATGCCGGCGATCTGCGATTTTTAGCGGTACTGCAATATTGCAGCAGATATGTCGGACCATCTTGACACTTTTTTGGGACCATTGGCACTTATACAGGGATCAATGCTATAAAAATGCACTGATTACTGTGTAAATGCCATTGACAGTGAAGGGGTTAACCTGGAGGGGGTGCTCTAAGGGTTAACTGTGTTCCCTTGGCGTGTTATAACTGTATGTGGGCTGGCCTGGCTGGGGGAAGGGAGTGATCATGGCTTCCATATGCAGAAAGCCTGTGATCACAGCCCTTCCACCTCTATGAGAACGGAGATCCGTGTTTACTTACACGAACCTCTGACCTTTCACTGCGGGGGGGGGGCATTGCAGGTAGCAGGCGGTGATCGAGTCCACCCTACCCGCTCCCTGGCCCCCCTGCTAACACAGTGAGCATCGCGCCTCCGGCGGCGCACGCTCACAATACTAGTTATCACGGCCGCCTTCCTGTGATGGCGTTTCGCGATAATGAGCCACCTTGCTGCTGTCACGCTGCGGCGGGCGGGCGGCAAGTGGTTAAGTCATGGAAGTTCTCGTGCGACAGAATAAATATTTGTATTGCATGTTCGAACACCGACTGCATGTCCGATTGGATAATATTGGATGAACTGTCATTATTGTACGATCGCTTTGAATGAAGTATTTTTTGTATGATTTTCTGATCATGTGTCGGGGCTTTAGGTTGCCTAAAGGCGACCCAGGTCTTTTACAATCTTAGCAAAGACCCTGTTGAGAATCCTGTAAAATTTTCATAAATAAAGTACAATATTGAGTTTATTGCATAGTTGAAGAGAGGGCAAGAGCTTAATTTGTTAGTTGCTTATTATGGCTTACAAACTACTCTCTGTTAAACTGATGTAATTATTTGTCAGACAACACCTTTGCATCTTTATCACAACATAATATACATGCACATATTCCCTCTCAGTCCTCTTTCTGGCACTTATATCAATATAATGAGAAGGAATGCTTCATTTGCATGCAGTCCAAGATCCTGTTCTTCATTATCCTGTCTTCTCGTGTTTGCCCAGCGTGTTTTTCTCCTGAAAAGCTCTTTTTTTCCATGTTAATTATTGAGATCAATGCTGTTGCGATTACATAATGTTTATAGCAGTCTCCACATATCAGGGATTTAAGTGTTGGTAAATGTCACTTCATGACTCTCCTGTGTAAGGGACATAATTAAAACAGCTATGCGCCTCTCCATTCAAATGAGGCTCCCAAACAATAGCAGCTAGAAAGGAAATTCATAGGCGAGTTTGTCTTTTCAAAATATTTTCTAATATGTCCTAAGTGAATTAACTTTGTAATATTTAGTTTACCTAAATCACTTTATAATTTGTTAGGAGCCGTACCCGAAAAACAAAATTACTTTTTGGTTTTAGTAAAGTATTTTTTTTTCATAAAAGCGTGTTTAACCACTTCAGCCCTGGAAGGATTTCCCCCTTTAGGACCAGAGCACTTTTTGTGATTCGGCATTGCGTCGATTTAACTGATAATTGTGCGGTCGTGTGACATTGTACCCAAACTAAATTTGCATTCTTTTTTTCCCACAAATAGAGCTTTCTTTTGGTGGTATTTGATCACCTCTGCGTCATTTCTGATCGCCGCTATAAACAAAAACAGAGCGACAATTTTTGCAAGAAAACCAATTTTTCTTACTTTTTGCTAAAATACAAATCCAAAAAAAAAAAATATATATATATATATATATAAAAAAAAAACATTTTTTTCATTGGTTTCGGCTGATTGATATTCTACCTCATATTTTTGTTAAAAAAATGCAATCAGCAAGTTTGCCCCAGCTTGGCGAACCTCTTTATGGCCAAGTGGGAGGAGGACATCATATATGCTGACAGGAGGCCTCAGCTGGTTCTGTGGGCCAGGTACATAGATGACGTCCTCCTCCTATGGAAGGGTGTGGAGGGTGAGCTGGATAACTTCTTCTCCTTTCTCAACACCAATGACAGGGGCATCTCTTTTGAGTTTGCTGCCAGTCGCAAAACCATACATTTTCTTGACCTAGAGATCACCAAGACGGAGGACGGTTTGAAAACACGCACGTACTTTAAACCTACGGATAGAAATGGGTACATTTCTACCGATAGCTGCCATCACAACTCTTGGCTTAAGTCTGTCCCGAGGAGTCAATTCCTCAGAATTAGGAGGAACTGCACGGACCTGGATGACTATAGATCCCAGGCCCTGGTTCTTAAGGATAGATTTCTTGATAAGGGCTATGAAGAATCCTTAATAGATGAGGAAATCAGAAGAGCCCAAGATACCGATAGAAGAACCCTGACGTGCGCACAACCGAGACCCCCAGATGACAAAGATCAACACTTCAAATGGTCAATGGTCACCTCTTTCTCAACAATACACAGGAAGTTCCTGAACATTGTCCGCAGACACTGGGGTATACTACAGAGTGACCGAGTCCTGGGACCCTTATTACCCGAAAAGGCAAAAGTGATCTTCAGAGGTGTCCCCTCGTTAAGACACAAAATTGCACCCAACATCCTGGACCCCCCCAGTGAAACCATCCTTCTTTCACAACCTGAAAGGTTTTTACCCTTGTAGGAGGTGCAGAGTGTGCAAATTAAATCACTGCAAGGACAGGAAGATTCTCACATTCTCCTCTACCACCACAGGGGCCTCATATAGTGTTAGACACTTCTGTACATGTGAGACCAAAAATATAGTCTACATGATCACTTGCCCTTGTGGCAAACAATATATTGGGCGTACCATCAGAACATTCTCGATCAGAGTGAGTGAGCATATCACTAATATTATAAAAGGAAAAATGAACCATAGTGTGCCCAAACACTATCTCAGGGCACACGACAGGAATCCCAGTGGCACTACCTTCTCAATAATAGATAAATTTGTACCACACTGGAGGGGGAGCAACAGCATAAGGGGTGTTTCACAACAAGATGTATATTGGATATACCAGCTTAAAACTTACACCCCTTATGAGTTAAATATAGATTGGGATATCAACTCTTTCATCAACTAATCTTGAATATAGGCTAGTCCTGGTTGGCTCAGTATGGGACATGCATGATCCATGTCCTGCACGTTCCATACTTGACCACAATAGGGAGTTGCTAATCGATGTTGACCTTGTCCTTTATGTACCATACCTGAAGATAATAAGAAGTTGCTAACAAATTTTGACTTGTGAAGCCTCATTCACCTTTAAGGGGTACGTATGTTCACTCACGTACATAGTATCATTTGATAGCTCAATTCCTCCTTTATCACAAACCCGTGTGATACCAAGTAAAAAGGA
>BLSH010292483.1:709160-719970 GCA_018402905.1 Glandirana rugosa | reverse complement strand
TCATATTTGCGATAAAAAAAAAATCGCAATCGGCGTTTATTGATTGGTTTGCGCAAAAGTGGTCGCATTTACGGATGATGAGAATTAATTTTTGGGGTTTTTAATTTTTTTAAATTTTTTACTAAAAATGGCGGCGCTCTGCGATTTTTGGCGGTACTGCGATATTGCAGCGGACATGTCGGAACGTTTTGACACTTTTTTTGGACCATTGGCATTTATACAGCGATCAGTGCTATAAAAATGCACTGATTACTGTGTAAATGCCATTGGCAGTGAAGGGGTTAACCTGCAGGGGGCGCGCTAAGGGTTAACTATGTTCCCTGGGCGTGTTCTAACTGTATGGGGGACTGCCTAGCTGGGGAAGGGAAGTGGTCACAGCCTTCACGTAAAGGAAGGCTGTGATCACAGCCCTTCCCCCTCACACAGAGCGGAGGTCCGTGTTTACATACACGGACCTCCGCTCATTCGATCCGGGGGGGGCATCGCGGGTGGCCGGTGGCAATCGAAGCCGCCGCACCCGCTCCCTGGCCCCCCCTGGACACAGTGAGCGCGCGGGCGCGCCTCCGGCGGTGCGCGCGCGCTCACTATACACGTTCCCGCAGCCGCCGTCGTATGACGGCGATTTGCGGGAACGAGCCACTTTGCCGCCGTCAGATGCCGATCGGCGGTCGGCAAGTGGATAAAACATATCCAATAAAAAAAATTTAAAAATCAAATATCTTCATAGATTTTGGCCAATATGTATTCTGCTACATATTTTTGGTAAAAAATCCCATTAAGCGTATATTGATTGGTTTGCGCAAAAATTATAGCGTCTGCAAGCTATTGTTATAACTATGGTTATATACTGGATTTTTTTTTTTGTTTTTGTTTTTATAATAGTAATGGTGACAATCAGCGACTTGAATGCAATGACTGTAATATTGCTGCAGACATTCTGACACTAACTGACACTTTTGACACTTTGTGCTAAAAATATGCACTGTCACTGTACTAATGACACTGGCTGGGAAGGGCTTAAACATCTAGGGCGATCAAAGGGTTAAATGTGTGCCTAACCAGTGTTTTTTGTTTACTATGTGGTGCTTTTACTAAGGGACGTGCTGGATTTTATTCCCTGCTTTGCAGGAAAATAAAATCCAGCCATCCCTGCTGACAGGACATGGTCCTGCCTTGTTTACATAGGCAGATCTCTGTTCTGTCTTTCTTCTCACTAGTCAGCAGGTGCCAGCTGACATCCATTGGCCGGCACCCGCTGATTGGCTTGTGCTGTGACTAATCACATCACAAGCGGTGCACACGTGCCTCCTACCCAGAAGAGCAGAATCACGTGTATATATATATATATGTGATTCTGCGCAGCCGACCCACACTGTCGCATTACATGTATCGTGCGTGATCAGCAAGTGGTTAAAGGAAGCAAATATCAATTTATAAAACCTCAAAATGTAAATGTTTTCTTATTTTTCGTAAGGAATATAATTAGAACAAAGACAGATTTGTTAAACATCTTATCTTCTAGACAACTGAATTCCTAATGCAGAAGAAGCAAGAACACTACTTCTGTAAAGAGTATTCTTGATACAGCATGCTTTTTGAATGCCTAAAACATTGTCAGCAGCATTAAACGTAAAATATATATATTTTTTTTAAATCACTGGGGTGCAGGGACATCCTAGCACTTGTCTTAAAATATATGTCATGGTAAATACACTTTTTTTACTTTAAAGACCCTGCAAGTAGAGAAAAATACCTTCTGATCTACCAGAAATCCACTCAGCTCTTAATGTCTTATTGTGAGCTGATGGCACACACTGCTCAATTTTCTTTAGCTAAACTACTCAATCCATCCCACTTTCTTCATCACCAAAGCATAGACAATAAAGAAATGTTTGAGATCTCACATGAAATGTGCAGGACAAATACAGGACAAATCTGAATTCTTGACAGATCAAGTTGTTTATTACACTTATAAAACAAATATAACAAAATGTTTTCAATGGTATATTTACCAGACCAAAATGTCATAAATAACAGACGTTTGTTACAAAGAAAAAAGTGCAGCACTATAATAAATATATGTGAAAATCAAAACTTACACTAAAAGAAGTGACATATAACTTGTGTTGGCGAATCACATCCACAAATAAATTACAAACACCAGTGTAACAATTAATGAGAAAACCCCATAAAAATCCTCTGCAAAGTGAGAAAGGAGGAATCCAGAGATAGCGGATGTGACATATGAAAAGGAATGGCTGCACACTGAAATACCGAAAGTCCATTTGTTGCATCATCCCAATAAAAGTTCATGACATACACCACAGGAATAGAAGCCGATATAGAGGTTGAAGGTCGACGTGTTTCACACAGTTACATTGTGCTTACTCATAAAGCTATGGGCAAGCACAATGTAACTGTGTGAAACGCGTCAACCTCTATATTGGCTTCTGTTCCTGTGGTGTATGTCATGCACTTTTATTGGGATGATGTAATAAATGGACTTTCAGTATTTTAGTGTGCAGCTATTTCTTTTCACATGGATACCTTACAGCCGGCGTGCCGAGGCATGAACCCATGAAAGGAGTCCCACCCATTCAATTCATTTACCTGCATCTACTCACCTGGAACAGCGTCTTTCTTGTTCTCATAGCGGATGTACCACCTGGAAATATCCACACAAGAGGCTTACCACATAGACAGTGACCACCCTTATTCAGGGAGATCAATGAGCGCTTTATCAGATAACTCCAATAATAGAAGTTTAAGCATCAGCTCCAATGGTTCCAGGTAGCCAATACACAGATCTACCACTCCTGTGACTCCAGGCATACAATTCTCCGGGTCCTCATCCGCACCTGGGGTCATAGAAATGCAAAACAAAGGTTCCACATAGCCAAATATTGCAAATCTGTTTCCATTTATCAATAACATTTTGCACTTACATTTAAAATGGTAATGAACAGCATGTATAACATCCAAGAACCGCAAACAGACTATTGGAAACAGATCTTTAGTGAGACCTCACTTAGAATACTGAGTCCAGTTCAGGAGGCCTCACTTAGAAAAAGATATTGATAAGATAGAATGAGTTCAGAGACGGGTAACAAAAATGGTGAAAGGTCTGGGGGATAAAACAAATCAAGAGCGACTTCAGGAACTCACTATACACGTTCCCGCAGCCGCCGTCGTATGACGGCGATTTGCGGGAACGAGCCACTTTGCCGCCGTCAGATGCCGATCGGCGGTCGGCAAGTGGATAAAACATATCCAATAAAAAAAATTTAAAAATCAAATTTCTTCATAGATTTTGGCCAATATGTATTCTGCTACATATTTTTGGTAAAAAATCCCATTAAGCGTATATTGATTGGTTTGCACAAAAATTATAGTGTCTGCAAGCTATTGTTATAACTATGGTTATATACTGGATTTTTTTTTTGTTTTTGTTTTTATAATAGTAATGGTGACAATCAGCGACTTGAATGCAATGACTGTAATATTGCTGCAGCCATTCTGACACTAACTGACACTTTTGACACTTTGTGCTAAAAATATGCACTGTCACTGTACTAATGACACTGGCTGGGAAGGGCTTAAACATCTAGGGCGATTAAAGGGTTAAATGTGTGCCTAACCAGTGTTTTTTGTTTACTATGTGGTGCTTTTACTAAGGGACGTGCTGGATTTTATTCCCTGCTTTGCAGGAAAATAAAATCCAGCCATCCCTGCTGACAGGACATGGTCCTGCCTTGTTTACATAGGCAGATCTCTGTTCTGTCTTTCTTCTCACTAGTCAGCAGGTGCCAGCTGACATCCATTGGCCGGCACCCGCTGATTGGCTTGTGCTGTGACTAATCACATCACAAGCGGTGCACACGTGCCTCCTACCCAGAAGAGCAGAATCACGTGTATATATATATATATGTGATTCTGCGCAGCCGACCCACACTGTCGCATTACATGTATCGTGCGTGATCAGCAAGTGGTTAAAGGAAGCAAATATCAATTTATAAAACCTCAAAATGTAAATGTTTTCTTATTTTTCGTAAGGAATATAATTAAAACATTTTTTTAACATAGCCATTTTGTGTTTTAACCCTTTAATATGTTTCAACACACAAACGTTCTCAAGCACTCCACCATGTCAGCTTGCAAAAGAAATGTAAAATCTTGTCTCTAATATTTTATTAAAAACACAGGTCTCTGTTTGGATATTTTCAAATACAAAGAAAAGCCTTGGGCTGACATCAAGGTTCTTCCTCACAGTATGGTTCTATGCTAATATAAAGGAAAGCCTACTATGGGGTATATAAAGCAAAAAAAAAAAATGAACAAGATTTTCTCGAGGTTAACGTCATCCATTCTTATATATGAAGAGACATGCAAAGACCAGACTTGCTCAATATATACTGCCTCTGCATTTCAGTAATTTTATGTAACTATGGATACTTAAAAGGTAATTCCACTTTCGTGGTGAAAAAAAAAACAGCAAATAAAGAAAAAATAATATAGCATATACAATTGCGACACAAGTCATATTGTAATTGAATGTTATTAAAAATTACCTTTCCTTTTCAATCTGCAGCTCTGTAAAAATGCAGTGCATTATGATTACGTGGCAGATCGCCATTCTGCTAGTAGGGAAGACAGAGATCTTGTGTCTCTGCAAAGCAGGAACACGGATCTCTGTCTTCTCACAGCCAAAGCACCCCCCCCCCCCCAGCTAGAAAGCACTCCCTAGGAGCACATTTAACTCTTTTTCCTCTGATGTTAATCCCTTCTCTGCCAGTGTCATTAGTACAGTGACAGTGAATATTTGTAGCACTGATCACTATATTGATATCACTGGTCCCCAAAAAGTGTCACTTAGTGTCAGATTTGTCAGCTGCAATGTCGCAGTGCCCACTAAAAATCACTGATCGCCGCCATTACTAGTAAAAAAAATCCATAAATCTCTCCCATAGTTTGTAGACGCTATAACTTTTGGGCAAACCAATCAATATACGCTTACTGAGATTCTTTTTTACCAAAAAAATAGCAAAATACATTTTGGCCTAAACTGATAAAGAAATTTGATCCTTTAAGTTTTTTATTGGATGTGTTTTATAGCAGAAAGTAAAAAATATTGTTTTTCTTTTTTCGAAATTATTGGACTTTTGTTGTTTATAGCGCAAAAAATAAAAAACGCAGAGGTGATCAAATACCACCAACAGAAAGCTCTATTTGTGGTAAATAAGGACATCAATTTTATTTGGGTACAACGTTGCATGACTGTGCAATTATCAGTTAAAGTAACGCAGTGCCGTATCGCAAAAAATGTCCTGGTTATGGAGGGGGTAAACCTTCCGGGCTGAAGCAGTTAATAATTAATTCTTCTTAATTAACTCTCTTTTACTTTCCATTCACAAAGAGAGGTCGCCCCTGTGCTCCAGACGTCTGAAACACAGGGGCGACCTCTCTATGTGAATGGAAAGTAAAAGAGAGTTAATTACTGATGGCTGATTTTAAACCCATCCCATTACATTATGGCACCCCTGTTCGTTACTCTTTGATTAGACTTCACAATACTTGGTCCTCCTATAGTCCCTGTAGCTGTACATAGCCTTCTCCCCGCCTTTCATGCGGACGGAGCTGGGGGCACTTCTGGGGTGACCGTTTGAGCTCAGCTGTACTGCAATGGTTGAATATATCCCCTGAAGAAGCCAAGGTTGGCAAAATATATTGGGTCATTATTCTACGCTTCAGCCATCGCCATCCAAAGCAATATTGAGCCTGAATTGTGATGTTATGCCAACAACATTTGGTGTATCTCTTTTAAATAAATTTTCTATGTGTTTTTATATTTAATACAATAAAATGTTATGCTTTTAAATCTTGGTGTATACAAATTCCTTGCTGGCACCCTAAAAACTCAAATCTCCTCTGTTCTAATTGCATTTCCATGTTCTGTGTACTGTGGGAAACCAGATATAGTGAATGCAGGGTCCTGAGTTTAGTAACACTTTAAAAGGGTTGTAAAGTCTCCTGGTTTTTCACCTAAATGCATTGTAAGCATTAAGGTGAAAAAACTTTTTAGAGCAGAACCCCCCCCCCCCCCCAGAGTCCCCAGTTAGTTACCTGAGCCCAAACCGATCCTGTGACGGGGACAAGCCTTCTCCCTCTAGCTGCCGGCTCCGGCCCTCATTGGATGGGTTGATAGCAGGAGAGCCATTGGCTCCCACTGCTGTCAATCAAGTCCAGTGGCAGGGGGGACAGGGCTGAGTCCCGCTGTATGTGTGAATACACGCAACAGCAGGACATGGGAACGCTCCCACATGGGTGACCAACAGTGAAAGAGCTTCCCTGATGGGTCACTCGATGCGGAGGAGGAGCCAAGATCGCCACCGAGGGACCCTAGAAGTGGAGGATCGGGGCCACTTTGTGCAAAACCGCTGCACAGAGGAAGTGAGTTTAATATGTTTGTTATTTTTTAACAAAAGGACGGGAACCTTTAGTATCACTTTAAGTAGGTAAAGTATGTGCAAAATATGTCTAGCTTTGCTTTACGTGAATTCACTACAGTGTAATTCCTCCTAATTACTTTAATAACAGGATTTTTGCCACCTACAAAAGCCTTCATCTCTTCATCAACCACCACTGGTATCACAGTACTCAGCAGAAAAGCCAGTGTCAAATTATGTTCTCTAAATATTTTATAGCAAATGTGTTTGCAGCGTAATTAATGTTTATTACTGTATTCTCTGACACAGCTGTTGGGTTGCTGCACTTTAAATAGACTGTACTAAATGCTGCAGCTAACTAAACAAATAGATACATTGTTATACTAATGGGAATACCTTCTTGGCTGTTTTTCTGCCCTTATTACAATAAATCTTCCTGTATATGCATGTAGGACTGTCCCCGCAAGGCTTGCTGAGTGTTGACTTCTTAGAACTCTCTCTGATTACCTGCAGGCAGTCGCTAGGGGTTTTCTCTTATTCCCCCTTACTTCCCTTTGCTCGGTCCTCAATGACCAATCCAGGGTATTTGTATTTTTGTATTTTATTTTGGAACTTGGATGGGAGAAGGGATTAGTGGGATACTCCAGCTTGAACTATTCACAATAGATAAGGACAGCTCTCACTTGGCCTCACCAGAAGATATGTGGAAGGAGACAAACTACTTTAACCATATGCCCACATGTATGGAAGACTTAAGTCTTCTTGCTCTCACTAGCAGCAGACTTGATGAAACTACTTTATCTTCAGGATACTCTCTAGCATCACTTTACTGACACCTGTCCACTGATTCTTCTATCTGAAGGGTTGGCCCTCACAGGACAGGCCCAAAGGCACAGATCTGTACTCACTGTAGGCAGAATCAGATCCTTACTGGTGTCCCCCTTCCAGTCAGCTCTGCAGGACCTCTGGGTTCAGCTCCTCTCTGACTTCAGGCCCTTGGATCGACCACCCAAAGCCAGACAATAGCCGCCATGGAGGGGGGGGCAGCGGTTCCCTTCCTCCTGGATCCTGCTTATCAACTCAACCCCTCCCAAGCACATGAGCCCTTGGCATTTATACTGCATCCCAGCAAAAATGCAGCCCTTTTCCTCAGCCAATAGCCAGGGCTGTAACAACGCCTGTGCACTCACTTGCCAGGTGCGCTCCCACTGTCCAATATGCCTCCCTATTGGACCAGTGCGGGACATTCAGACAAGCTGAGCTGCACCTGAGCACAATGAACAGACCTAACCAATAGATCCTGCTTCCTGGTAGGCAGAGAGCACTTTGAGTTTTACCTGATCATCTTCCTGGTAAGCAGAAAGACCAAAAACTATACTCTCTTCTAGCACCTACCTAGGAGGGTGCTACATGCAGTATTTTAACATGCTCACCCGCCATGTCTCCTAGGCTCTGCTTGCCCATCTGCCTATCTGCAGGCTCGGGACTGACATAGCAGGCACCAACGGGTAGACGTGTCCCCATCTAGTTTGGCTGGGAAAGAATGTATTACAATGCAATATACATTGCATTACATTCAGTGGATCACAGGGAAGACATCCAGGGTCTTTTAGACCCTGGATGTCACATTAAAGAGAACCTGTCCCCAAAAAATCACCACATAGGGGACTGAAGTGATGAAAAAAAGTTAAATAAAAAAAAAAAAGGTTTTAAATTGTAAAAAAAATCCCCCTCAAAATGTTTTTTGAGCCCCCCCCCCCTTCCCAAGCCCTGCACACATCAGGGGTGGCTATGCATGAAAATGACAATTTCAATACACATGCTACATATCGCTCACTACCTGGGAGTGCAGGATCACATATGTATACTTGATTTGTGCACAGCAGCCGCCCTGTAGCAGTAAAACTGCTATAGGGTGGTCATGAAGGGGTTAAACTGCTCTGGCAGCGAAAGGGTTAAAATACAACAATATGTCTCTTTTAGAATCACACCCATGTTAAATTAATGCATTTTGCTGCAATGGCTTGTTGGATGTACAGCAAAAAACAGGTGTCCCTGGAATTTTTTTGGAACTATGCTAAATACTTATTTTGTTTGTTTTTTTAGATACCAAAGTGAAAAAGTGAGCTATGATATGTTAATTAAAATTGTGTGAATGTCTTAAATTGACCCTTAGCTTGTTGAAAGGGCATGCATATAAAAACCCCTTAACTCATTAAAAAAACACTTTCCCTGAGGCTGGGTTCCCACTATCCGACACAAAAACGGTCAGACTTTGATCCTACTCTGCTGTGCGATCTACGGTCCAACATAGGGTCAAAGTCGGACCGTTTTTCTGTGAACAGGGATCCAACTTTGATCCCGACAATGCCAGGCACCTTGTGCTCTGGGGATCTTGAAGGGGAACTCCACACCAAATTAAAAAAAAAAAAATGGCATTGTGTCCCCCCTCCAGGAGCATACCAGGCCCTTTGGTCTGGTACGGATTTTAAGGGGAACCCCCACACTGAAAAAACGGCGTGGGCCCCCCAAAATCCATACCGGACCCTTATCCGAGCACACAGCCTGGCAGACCACAAAAGGGGTAGGGACGAGCGAGCGCCCCCCCACCATACCAGGCCACGTGCCCTCAACATGGGGAGTATGGGTTGGGCCCCCTGCTCCCCCCACCCCGAAGCACCTTGTCCCCATGTTGATGAGGACAAGGGCCTCTTCCCGACAACCCTGGCCATTGGTTGTCGGGGTCTGCGGGCGGAGACTTATCGGAGTCTGGAAGTCCCCTTCAACAAGGGGGCCCCCAGATGCTGGCCCCCCACCCTATGTAATTGAGTATGGGGTACATCATACCCCTACCCATTTACCGGGAAAAGAAAGTGTACAAAAAAACACACTACACAAGTTTTTAAAATATTTTATTAAACCAGCTCCGGCGTCTTCTCCCCTCTCCGGTGTCTTCTTTCTTTGGCTCTTTTGCGGGTCTTCTATCTTCTGAGGGGTCTTCTTTCTTCTCCTTCTCTGTGGCGTCTTCTGCTCTTTTGTCGGTCTTCTCCGCTGTCCTCTTCCCTCTGTTCTTCCTCTCTTCTTCTTCCCATGTTGACACGACATGATCTCCTTCACGAATGCCCTCTCAGCTGTGTGCTGTACCTTATATTGGCATGGGGGGTGGCCACCAGCTGACATCACCCGGATGCCCCACCCCTATGATGGCACATCCTGGGGCGGAGCTGTGACATCATGGGGGTGGATCCTCCAGGTGATGTCAGCAGGTGGCCCCGCCCCATGCCAATATAAGGCACAGAACACACTGGAGAGGGCATTCGTGAAGGAGATCATGTCGTGTCAACATGGGAAGAAGAAGAGAGGAAGAACAAGGGGAAGAGGACAGTGGAGAAGACCGGCAAAAGAGCAGAAGACGCTTCAGAGAAGGAGAAGAATGAAGACCCCTCAGAAGATAGAAGACCCCGCAAAAGAGCCAAAGAAAGAAGAGCCAGAGAGGGGAGAAGATGCCGGAGCTGATTTAATAAATTATTTTAAAAAGCTGTGTAGTCTGTTTTTTTTGTACAATTTTTTTTCCAGATAAATGGGTAGGGGTACGATGTAACCCATACTCATTTACATAGGGTGGGGGGCCGGCTAACTGGGGGCCCCCTTGTTAAAGGGGGCTTCCAGATTCCGATAAGTCCCCACCCACAGACCCCGACAACCACCGGCAAGGGTTGTCGGGAAGAGGCCCTTGTCCTCATCAACATGAGGACAAGGTGCTTTGGGGTGGGGGGCACAGAGCCCCCCCTGCCCCAAAGCACCCATACTCCCCATGTTGAGGGCATGCGGCCTGGTATGGTCCAGGAGGGGGGGCGCTCGCTCGTCCATCCCCACCCCCTTTCCTGGCCTGCCGGGCTGCGTGCTTGGATAAGGCCTCGCTATGGATTTTGGGGGGGACCGCTTGCCCTTTTTGGGCGTGGGGGGGTTCCCCTTAAGATCCGTACCAGACCGAAGGGCCTGGTATGCTCCTGGAGGTGGGCCCCACCATGCCATTTTTTTTTAAATTTGGCGTGGAGTTCCCCTTCAAGATATGGTCCGGGAAGCCAGACCATGCCTAGAATTCCCCTTGGGGGGGTGCGGGTTTTTCCCGTTCGCCAGGGGGGGTTTTAGGTATCGCTCCGGAATAGGTTCGTGCGTCGGGCCGTCCGGTCCTTTCCCCCACCCCTACCTGCTCGCTCGCGGGGGGGAGGACCTGGTATGGTCCGGCGTACGGGAGTTGTACCCCTCATACCCACGAAACCCCGTCCCCCCCGAGACACGGGGGGTGGGGTTTCGTGGAACAGGAGTACAACTACTCCTGTTCCCGGAGAAGGGCTGTTGGGAAC
>BLSH010292483.1:693998-704410 GCA_018402905.1 Glandirana rugosa | reverse complement strand
AACTTAGGTTGTGCAAAGTTTCAGGGCAATCGATTGAGGTTTAGGCACGTTATGGTACGTTAAGCAACATTAAGCAGTTTTCACATTAAACGTTTTAGTATATCCCTGATTTTAGAACAATAATCTTTCCCTTAAAGCAACAGCTGGAGCCTTTCCCTGTATAACTTGGAGATGATTTTAGAATCTAAAATCATCTCCAAGTTCTATAGGGAGAGGTTCATATTGTTGCTTAAAGGGACAGATTATTGTTTCTTGCACAACATTAAAAAGTGTATCTACATAGCTGGTTTAAAAAAAAAAAAAAATTCTAAAAACTACATTTGCGGCCAACGGTGCATTTCTTGCACAAAAATAAAAAAAACAGTGTTGGCTTCCTCCTCCTCCTCCACAGCCACTTTCACCGCCTCCTCAACCTCCAACTCCACATCCACCTCCATTATTGATTTTTTTATGTGATTTTAGCTTAAAAAATCCCTATCCCCATTTCTTTGTAGGGCACTTGTCCAACTCTTACCCCCATTTTCCTTGCAGACCTCTAGGACTTGCCAGGACTTTGTTGCAGCCATTTTTGTGCCTAAAAGTTCGGGTCCCCATTGATTTCAATGGGGTTCGAGGTCTGGGTCAAAGTTCGGGTCAAGACCGGACCCGAACCCGGACTCTGTCCGTAAGTTCGGCCGTAACAGCAAACTATACTTTGTGCTCACACTTTGCTTGCAATATTTGAATATTATACAGCCACATACATCTATCTTATAGTTTATTTATTTATTATATATACACATAAATAATAGTGCCCTTCTTGTTGCTATGCAAGAAATACAATACTGAAAATGTATCATTGTATAATCGAACAATGAAATAAATAGTCCATAAAGTTCAATATGGATGTAAGTCCATATGCCAATAGCAAAGAAGGCATATAGTGACCTGTAAGTGTTTCTAATCCTTCTCAGAATAATGATGCATCTCACTGGGTAGTAAGCCAGGTGCGTTGTTAGGGCATTACATCACACACGCGTGCCCTCCACTGTACTCAAGCCTCTTACCAGATGGTCATGATACCCACTTACAGAGGTAAAGAACACATAAGACGTAATAGACCCCTCCTGGATCAGTATGATCCACCACTGGGTTTCAATGTATGATATTCACTAATACCATCACCACAACCTCTGATCCAACTCAGACAGCTGTCATAGAGGAAAAGGAACATAGGCTGCACATAGCGTAAATACTGCTAGTACAAGCTACTCACATGGCTCAGGAGAATCAAAAACATTTAAACATCATGGCGCCCCGCCAACAGCTGGTATCAGCGGGCGGGAGACACATGTGTTTCACATCACAGTGCGTCATCAGTGGAACAGGAGCATAAACGTGCAGCGCCAAAGAACAGACAGATTTATAGACTGCTCCAGTCACCTGATAATTTATTTATTAACTGACAGTACTTTGTTCTGGTACCATCTGGTCAACAAATTTTCCCGTCCATAAGCCGCCCTTCCATGCGTCCGGCCCCCTGATCTACATACAGGGCGCTGGATGCATGCATTCAAATAGGAGGGGTGTTTTTTTTTTGAAGCACGTGATTAGAGCCAGAGGCTCTAGTAGGCTTCAAAATAAGGTGGGATCAGGGTGCAGAGCACTGCGCTCCAAGCCCACCCAGTTGTGTGACACTAGCGAATTAATATTTGCTATTCTCACACTGATTCTCCTCCCGGCCAATCAGGTCTGGGACCCATTTCCTGATTGGTGGAAATGAGAAGCTACGCTGGCCACCGGGAGAAGGAGTTGCGAGGAGATGCGAGGAGAGGAGACACAGGGGAAGCTAGCCGGCCACCCATCCATCACCCAGAGGGAATCCCAGGGTAAGTGTTGTGTCCGGGTGATTGGATTTGTATTATAGCAAAAAAAAACTGCAGCTCTATTTGTGGAAAAAAAAGGACGTCAATTTAGTTTGGGTACATTTCGCATGACAGCGCAATTGTCAGTTAAAGTGAAGAAGTGCCGAATCGCAAAAAGTGCTCTGATCAGTAAGGGGGTAAATCCTTACTGAAGTGGTTAAGGCAGTACATATCTATGTGTTGCTGCACGTTTAACACAGTATATATCAGTGCATTACGGCAAGTTATATATCCATGCTTTACTGAGTGTTTAATGAAATATATATCTGTGTGTTACTGCACATTTAACGCAGCATATATCAGTACGTTACTGTACATCTAACGCAGTATATATCCGTGCCTTACTGTATGCTTAACAAAGTATATATCAGTGCATTAGTGCATGTTTAATGCAGTATATATCAGTGTGTTACTGTACATTTAACGCAGTATATATCAGTGCATTACTGCATGTTTAACGCAATATATATTTCCGTGCTTTATGGCTTATTTGATGCAGTATATATCCGTGCGTTCCTGCACATTTAACGCAGTATATATCAATGCGTTAAACGCAGTATACATCTATGCGTTACTGTACGTTTAACGCCGCACATATCCGTGCATTGCTGTACGTTTAATGCAGCATACATCTATATATATTACTGCACGTTTAACACAGTATATATCAGTGCATTAGTGCACGTTTAATGCGGTATATATCCATGCATTACTGGGCATTTAACGCAGTATATATCAGTGCGTTAATGTAAGTGTAGCGCCCCAAAGGTCTAGGCGCTTTTTCAAGCTCTTTTTGCTAGGAGAGGCAAAATTTAGTCAGGTCTGACACAGAGAGCAGGCCTGAATGTTTTGATCTGGGCTGGGGAGTGGCTCAGAGTAGGCTCAAGATTGCAGAGAGGGGCACCCCTTGGATACTCCTCCCCTTGGTTCCATAAAGTTCTGGAAGGGGGATGGATGAGGAGGTGTCAATTTCTGTGTATGTTAAGGAGCCCTGACCAATCCCCACCTGAGATTGGCAGGGGGCAGGCCTCCTTAAATACTCTGATCTGCCCAGCAAGGGGAGGAGAATTCGGGTGGAAGTGGTGGCGATGTAGCAGAGGTGCTGTGGAGGCTTCTACCCAGGAGTGAGCCCCCAGTCTGGGGGGTGACCTTAAGGCCATGAGATCCGGGTGCAGCCAGGAGTGTCACTGAGAGGAAAGCAGGCCAGTGTGGCCTGGAAGGGAGATGGGTTGAGAGTTGTAGTCCATCAAAGGCCCAGCTAGCAACAACGTACTAAGCTCCATTTGAGCGGTCCTTGACCCTGGCCTGTAATGGGTGGTCTGGAGGTCCTGCTGACAGGCCTCACCATGTGCTAGCTGTGGTGAAGAGAAAGGAGTTATGTGAGCCTGATAAATTTCCCTTCTGGTCAGGAAACAAGTAAAGTGCTGGAGAGAAGTAAGAGGAATAACAGTCTGCAAGTGAAGTGCTGGAGAGAAATGAGAGGAGTAACGGTCTGCAAGTGAAGTGCTGGAGAGAAGTGAGAAGAGTAACGGTCTGCAATTGAAGTGCTGGAGGAAGTAGAGTTGTATATACGGTGGTGTATATAGGTGGTCCTGTAAAGCAATTCTTTGGGGCATCCCAGAGTCAACCCTTTTTCCCATCCAAGTTAATCCCCTAAATAAAACAAGCAGATACAAGAGCCAGTCTGTTCAGTGACTCCGGATGTGTGAGATATGGTGGGATTGAGGGCAGCCAGAAGGTGAATCACAACTACCAGCCACCCTTGAGGGGGCACATGGCTACATACGTTTAACGCAGTATATATCTGTGCGTTACTGCAAGTTTAACACAGTATACAGTATATCCGTGCATTACTGCACATTTAACGCAGGATATATCAGTGCATTACTACACATTTTACACAGTATATTTGAGTGTGTTACTGTACATTTAGCGCAGTATATTTGAGTATGTTACTGCATGTTTAACGCAGTACATTTCAGTGCATTAGCGCATGTTTTCCACAGTATATTGCAGTGTGTCAGTGCAGCTTTACTGCAGTATATTGTATTGTGTTAGTGGAGTGTGTCTGTGTAGTGATTTCTCAAGTTAACCCCTACAGATCCGCGCTATTGCCGAAGTACGGCTCCAGTGCGAATCTGAAATGCAACACAGCGGTTCCCCGTTCTGTGAGAGGGGGACAAGCAGATCTACTGATCCCTGTCACTGGGATCGGTTAGATCTGTTATGTCCCGGCCAGCCCCGCCCCCCCCCACAGTTAGAACACACCCAGGGAACATTGTTAACCCCTTCACTGCCCCCTGCAGGTTAACCCCTTCAATGTCAATGACATTTATACAGTATACAGTAATCAGTGGATATTTAAATTTCTGATCACTGTATAAATGTCATTGGTCCCAAAAATGTGTAAAAAATGTCCAACATTTCTGCAGCAATATCGCAGTCCCGATAAAAATTGCAGATCGCCGCCATTACTAGTAAAAAAAAATAAATAATAAAAACGCCATAAATCAATTCCCATAGTTTGTAAACACGATAACCAATCAATATACGCAGATTGCGATTTTTTTTTTTACCAACAATATGTGGAAGAATATATATCGGCCAAAACTGATGAATAATTTTTTTTTAATGGATTTGTACTTTAGCAAAAAGTAAAAAATATTGTTCTTTTTTGCAAATTTGGAGCTCATTTTTTGTTTATAGCGGTGATCAGAAATGACGCAGAGGTGATCAAATACCACCAAAAGAAAGCTCTATTTGTGGGGAAAAAAGGACGCAAATTTTATTTGGGTACAACATCGCACGACGACGCAATTTTCATTCAAAATGCGACAGCGCTGAAAGCCAAAAATTGGTCTGGGCAGGAGGGGGGTTAACCTCCCTGGCGGTATGACTGAGTCTGGAATTTATTGCTGAAAGCGGTAATGGTTTTCTGCATGGAGATATGGCGTTATGTACTATAGGCCTGCAATGGTTAGTATCCCTGGCGGTATGATTATGTCTGATATTTGGTGCTGAAAGCGGTACAATTATTTGCATTTATTCAATAATGTAATCAAACCAAAAACGCAGAAATTTGCTCAGTTGCAGAATTGTCGCTGTCGTCACTTTCAGTTTCTGATGATAAATTTCCCCAAAAATCAGTATCACTCAATTCTGCAAATGATTCTTATTTACTATCGGTGTTTTCTAGCTGATCAAAAACCACTTTTGATGCAAAGGGACACTTTTTGGTTGCTATGGACATTCTCATGTTTCCAGGCAGAAAGAATGACATTTATTATATAAAAGTGCATGCAGGGCTCTGGGCAAACCACTAGGGACAAAGGGGATGTGAAATGTTTTCATACAGTAATGTAATCTATAAGATTACAGTGTACTGTATGTACTGTGTGTTTCACTTTTTGAATTTCCCGCCGGTCTCCGCCCCGTGCGACGCGACGCTTGCAGGGAACGGAGCCCGAGGCACACAGAGGCATCGGAGCTGCGGACACAGCCCGCAGACACGCTGACACCGCGGGAGGACATCGCTGGATTCAGGGGACAAGGTGAGTAGTGCTGCCTGGATCCAGCGATGCAAGCCCGAGTGTGGCCCGGGGTTACCGCTTTTGGTACTGAAAATCCACCCCGAGCCACACTCGGGAATACCGCTAAGGAGGTTAAGTGCCCAGTAAGGAAGTGGTTAAAGTGCATCAAACACCACTTTCCATTGATTACAGTTCATCCACGTACACATATCTTTATTACATTTTGTTAATAAGCACCCCCCATTATTATCTGGGAGACCAACAAGGAGAGGCAGACATTCCCATGGCACTGTGAGGGGGCCAGCGGTGTATGTATCCACAAGCAAAGGTAGACGTGGTCCTTCCTCAGGCAGGGCGTCATTTCCTATGTTTAGTGATGTTGCCTGTGCCATCCAAATCATCATCATCCTCCATCACCCAAGCAGAGACTAGTGTGCAGTTCACTGCAGCTACCAGAGTGGCTTATTCTACCTTCTTGTCCACAGCTACTCCTAGCATAGCCCCAGCATCAGGCATGGAGCAGTCAGCTGAGTTATTTGAACACAGCATGAGCCACTTGCTCCTTGACGATGCACAGCCATTACTTGATTCAGATGTTGGTTCTGAGGTTGAGGAAGGTAGGAACATGAGCCTAGAGGGAGGGGAGAAGACTGGTAAACAACAAATTGGCAGTCATGTTCCCCCAGCCGCAGCATATTGCCAAGTTGTCTCCAGTGATAAGGAGGATGGAGGGGATGATAATGATGAGGTCACTGACAAGACTTGGGTGCCAGATAGAGCAGGAAAGTGAGGGTGATGCATGACCCCAAAGAGGCAGCCATCATGGAAAAGTAGAGAGCAGCTACCCTATTCCCCCACTTCCCACAGCTCAGCTCTTTGGGTCTTTTTTAGAAACATAGAAACATAGAAAAGTGATGGCAGAAAAAGACTGAGTAGTCCATCAAGTCTGCCCCTTTTTATTTTTTTTTTATTTTTTATTTTTTTTACATTAACCTTGTTGTCTGACTATGGATTTATGTTTATCCCAAGCATGTTTGAAGCCATTTACTGTTGACTGTCTCACAACCTCTGTTGGTAGTTTTAGCACATGTGTAGCCACTTGCACTTTTGTAATTTGCAAACTTTGCCTCAAGCACATCAAGCATGACAAAAATACCAGCCATTTGGGCACCACATTTTTGACAAGGCAATTAACCTTCCACCATATGAAAGGTATGCAATTCTGCTCCTCCTCACTAACAGGGATAATGGTATAGTGCAGGGTGTCCCAGGTCCTTGCAGCACATCTGCCAGTAGCACACCACCAGCTGTAGACTACAGAAGGCAAATTTCTCTGCCACATCTGCTGCAGCAAAAAAAAAAAAAAAAATACAGTCACTGCTGTCTAAATTCAGGCTAAGGTTGGAAGATCTGCTGAAGCAGGCCAGAAGAATCTGTAGCCATACACAGTCAGTGCTCGTTTGGCTGAAATTCAGTGGGAATTCCATCTGCCCGTAAACTGCCTGATTTGTGATATGCCCAACAGATGGCAACTTGTCATTGTCAATGCTGCAAGCAGAGGGCTGGCAACGTGTACCTGTGTGAGTATGGCACAAGGACAGGCTCAGACCAGCTCTGCTTTTTTCCCCCACACCAATGGCTGTTGATAAAGGATGCATGCACTTTACTATCGCCATGTGAGGAGGCCATAAGGATGTTGAGCTGTGACAATGCATGCATCAGTGACACAATCCCTATTGTGTTCCTGCTGAAGCAGTCTCTGCATGGCATTATGGACAGGGCACTTGAGGCAAAGCAGCGGGAGGAAGAGGAGGACTTCCTTTGCTCTCAAGGCCCACTTTATGCAGAAACCATTGTTCCTACGCCACAGAACACACAAGAGGGGAGGGGGAGGATCAGGAGGAGGAGGATTCTGGCAGGTTTGAAGGCATTAAAGCAGAGCAAGACATACATCAACCCTAAACAGATGGTTTTCCATCCCCAGAAACCTTGGGAATAGTATGTGGCTGGGAGGAGGCAGTTAAATATACTGTAATCCTCATATACTGTAATGAACTTCGAGGAGTCTGCTTCTCATGCCTCCGCAAACTTGCGGTGCATGGGCTCCCTCATTCTTCAAAGCCTGTGAAAGGACCTGAGAGTACGTGGCATCAAGGAGAAGGATCCCTAATGGTTGGCAACCCTCCTTGACCACCAGTACAAGGGAAAAGTCTCTGAACCCATCCCATCCCCACAGAGGGAGCAGAAGATGAAATCTCTTGAGCACACCTTAAAGAGGAGCTTATGTAATGCATTTCCCGATTGTAGTTGGTTGCAGTCTGGTGGTAAACTTTGTTTTGAGACTCCTGTTGGTCAAGAGAGGAGCGGCGGAGAAGGGTGCCGCCTCAGTGATGCCTTTAAATGTTTTTTTAGTCCTTGGTGCCCAGGGCTGTCAGCTTCCACATCCCATTGGCAGCATCTTCATCATATGGTGAGTGATTACCTAGGGGCGAAAACAGATATGGAGAGCTTTCCAGTTGATGATCCACTGGGCTACTGGCTCATGAGAATAGACCATTGCCCAAAACTTGCCCAGAATGCAATTGAGCTGCTGGACTACCCTGCATCCAATGTGCTTTCCAAATGTTCATTCAGTGCTGCCGGCTTTGTGACAGATAAGAGAGTATGCCTGTCCACAGACTCCGTGGACCAGATGACATTTATCAAAATGAATCAGTCCTGGATTAGTAGCAGCTGCCAATGTTGCTGATTAAGTGCTTTCTGAATCTGGAATTTTTAGACTGGCTAGGCTGCTTAGCTTTGTGGGTGTTGATTTCATCCGAAAGAAAATGTTTGGTGTAGGTTTCATGAGCACAATTAATACCTAAAGACCAATTTTTACGCACCTGTTTGACAGGTGCATAGCATTGCAATTTTTGACAGCAAGGCCAATTCTTTCTTTCATCAAGAGCACCTGTACAGGGTTTCTGTGTGAAGGCACCACCGACACCAAAAGACCAATTTTTACCCATATGTTTGACAGGGGCATATCATTGCAATTTCTGACAGCAAGGCCATTTCTTGCTTTGATCAAGAGTACCTCTATACTGTTAGGATGTGAAGGCACCACCAACACCCAAAGACCAATTTTTCTGCACCTGTCTAACAGGTTGCATATCATTGCAATTTTTGACAAAAAGGCCAATTCTTGCTTTCATCAAGAGTATCTCTATAGGGTTACAGTGTGAAGGCACCACCGACACCCAAAGCCCAATTTTTCTGCACCTGTTACTTCTGTCCAAAAATCTGTGAAAGAGACACCAAAATTTATTCAAAAAATCTTTAATCTCGTTTCGAGTGCACTTAATTGTGACCTCATCATACAGACCTGCTCTCCAAGCTGTTGTTTATAAAAAATAAAGAAACTTCGAATGGAAAATGTCATTTCTTTGGCTTTATAAATATCATTATTGCTGCAGCATGTTCTATACATGATACAAATGTGCCACTTTACAGGCAGACTAAGGGGACCCCCAGGCACTATAATTAAAGTTTTTTTCATTTTTATTGTTATTTCTCATTTTAATGTTTTCACTTTAAGAATCAGTAAATCACTGCTCATTTACAAATTATGTTTTTTACAATTTTTTTTTTATTGATACATGTCCCCCAGGGCAGTACCCAGACCCCCAGTCCCTTTGTATGCCCAATTACTTGCATATAAGCCTTCAAAATGGGCACTTTTGATTTTTCATATTCGGGTCACATAGACTTCAATGGGATTTGTTATTCGGTCTCAAACTTTTGCGATGTTCTAAAATTCTGCCACAAACCAAACAGGGTGTCGTTTGGCTCATCTCTACCATTAATGAACATTATGCAGAAAGTCCAGGACCTTCTATGATTTTGGATCCTGCTGTGCCCTTTTTCAGGCATATGGCCTATGAGCTATCAGACTCTTTTCTCTCCTTAACTACTTTTATTGTTGTCTATGCCTTCTTCAGGAGTTTTCCCCACATTTTCTGTCCCATGATAACTAACAAATTAAAAGGAACATTTTTCAGTTCTTCCATACAAGCAACAATAAACATCTGAGTTGTAAATCTTCCTTCTTTGATGATTTTAAAACACTAATATGGCTTCTCTGCGGCTGATATAAGGATTTTCCACACAATTTGAAGATGATTTTAAAACACTAATATGGCTTCTCTGGAGCTGATATAAGGATTTTCCACACAATTTGAAGATGATTTTAAAACACGAATATGACTTCTCTGAGGCTGATATAAGGATTTTCCACACAATTTGAAGATGATTTTAAAACACTAATATGGCTTCCCTGCGGCTGATATAAGGATTTTCCACACAATTTGAAGATGATTTTAAAACACTAATATGGCTTCTCTGCGGCTGTTATAAGGATTTTCCACACAATTTGAAGATTATTTTAAAACACTAATATGGCTTCTCTGTGACTGATATAAGGATATTCCACACAATTTGAAGATGATTTTAAAACACTAATATGGCTTCTCTGTGGCTGATATAAGGATTTTCCACACAATTTGAAGACGATTTTAAAACACTAATATGGCTTTTCTGCGGCTCATATAAGGATTTTCCACACAATTTGAAGATGATTTTAAAACACTAGTATGGCTTCTCTGCGGCTGATATAAGGATTTTCCACACAATTTGAAGATGTCTTTAAAACACTAATATGGCTTCTCTGCGGCTGATATAAGGATTTTCCACACAATGTGAAGATGATTTTAAAACACTAATATGGCTTCCCTGCGGCTGATATAAGGATTTTCCACACAATTTGAAGATGATTTTAAAACACTAATATGGCTTCCCTGCGGCTGATATGTAGAAGTTTAACACACCTTTTAGGAATATAGTCGGCGTCTCTTCGGTATGATCACAAAATTTTAGTAGAAGTTTAACACACCTTTTAGGAATATACTCGGCGTCTTTTCGGTATAATCACAAAATT
>BLSH010292483.1:636104-647834 GCA_018402905.1 Glandirana rugosa | reverse complement strand
GCACTTATTCACGGTTTCATTTAAAGTGACACACACATTTTGCAGAACAGTGATATGGGTTCTCCCGGCTTATTTATACTTTTTTGATACAGTTTGAAGATGATTTTAGAACAGTTCTATGGCCTCTACTGTTAATTAATACTTTTCAGACCCAGTTTGAAGATGACCCCCATTCACCTCCATTTTTGCTTTTTTATGTTTTTATTTTTTTTAAAATATTTAAAGTTATTTCCCTGTCCCCATTTCTTTGTAGGGCACTTGTCCCGCCCTTACCCCCATTTTCCTTCCTTTTGCAGACCTCTAGGACCTTCCTGGACTTTTTTACAGCATTTTTAAGAATTTTCATTAAAATTACCAGAACCCCGGACCCTAACCCGGACTTTTTTTGAAAAGTCCGGGTCCGGGTCCCGGACACCCCAAAGTTCGGTACGGACCCGAACTTTACAGTCCGGGTTCGCTCAACTCTAGTAAAGGCATACATTTTCACCCTTAGAAATGCTGAAGGCGGTTATTGGTTTTCGGGGTCCTGTACGCGGATAGGCTCACAAAAAGTTTCACACATGGGGTATCCCCATACTCAGGAGAAGCAGCAGAATGTATTTTGGGGTGTAATTCCACACATACCCATGACATGTGTGAGCAATATATAATTTCAGTGACAACTTTGTGTATTTTTTTTTGTAATTTTTCAATCACTTATGACAAACAAATAAAATATTCCATGGACTCAACATGCCTCTCAGACAATAGATTTGGGTGTCTACTTTCCAAAATGGTGTCATTTGGGGGGGTTTTAAACTGTCCTGGCATTTTATGCCCAACATCACCCACTCTTCTAACCACTTGAACCACCAAGTCTTTTCTGACACTTTTTGTTTACATGAAAAAATAATTTTTTTTGCAAGAAAATTACTTTAAACCCCCAAACATTATATATTTTTTTAAAGCAGAGGCCCTACAGATTAAAATAGTGGATGTTACAATATTTTTTTCTGAAAGTATTTGCGCAGCAATTTTTCAAACGCAATTTTTTTTGGGAAAAAAACACTTTTTTGAATATTAATGCACAAAAACACACTATTTTGCCCAAATGTTTGGTGAAATATAAAAGTTGATCTCATGCCGAGTGCATAGACACCAAACATGACTTGCTTTAAAAATGGCGCACACCCGCAAAGCAGCGACAAACTATATATATTTTTAAAAAGCTTTTAAAAGCCTTTACAGGTTACCACTTTAGATCTGCAGAGGAGATCTACTGCTAGAATTACTGCCCTCGATCTGATGTTCGCGTTGATACCTCACATGCATGGTGAAATTGTTGTTTACATATGATACGAGACTGATGCTTGCATCCACCTTTGTGCGCGTGTACGGGGGGCAGGGGTGCATTTTTTTTTTAATTAATCATTTTGCTTTTTTATTTTATTTTTGAACTGTCCCTTTCATCTTTTTTTCTATTATTTTTATTTTTATCACAGGGATTTTAAATATCCCCTATGTCAAAAATAGATATTGTCGCATATTTTTTTTTTTTTAATTTGTGGTCTACTAAACTCTAGATCTTTCACCAGCCCTTACAGCATCTGACCACACCAAAATCGGTGTGATAAGATGCTTCCCCAATTTCCCAATGGTGCTGTTTATATCTAGCAAAACCAAAGTCACAAAATGCTCGTAGCCTCCGGTTTCTTAGGCCATGGAGATGATTGGAGCCATTCTAGTCTTCAATCAGCTCTATGGTCAGCTGGCGGAACTACCAGCTGCATTCTCACGTTCCCCGGTGGGACAGGATAGCCTGAGAAGACCAGCAAAATACTAGTATGTTGCTGGTCCTTGTTGGGCATATGTTGTAATGTTCTTTTTTTCATGAAAAAAATAATCAATCCGTGGATATGCCCACCATTAGAAAACCTCCCTTCATCCTTCCACTTCTAATGGTGGGCATAGCTACTTTTTAAAAAAATATACTGGAGCATAGGGGCAATCCGCTACCCACTGCCCCTATGCTCCGGTATATTTGCTCTTTTTTTAACTGTGGTGGTGAAATCACCACCAACAGCGCTGGAGTCGCTGCTTTATGAATGGTGGGAGCAAACGCTTTTGCCTGTCACCATTAATAAATCAGTACTGCAGCTGAATGGCGTACCTGAAAAGGAATAAACAATTAATAAAACACAGTAAAATTACATACCTGCTAAGAAGAAAAAAATGATAAAACACATTATCAATAAAACATTACAGGTAAGCATTAACAAAAAAATTACATACCTGCAAAGAAAACATGATAAAAACAGTAACAAACAGGTATGCATAGAAAATATTAAGAATAGAGAGAGAACAGAGAGAGATTAGAGAGAAAAAAGAATCATACAACTGTTTTTGGTTTTATTTTATATTTTTTTGTTTGTTTTTAACTTTTTTATTTTTTTTTGTAGTTTTAATGTTTTTTTGTTTTTTTTGGTACGCCTTTTTTTTGTAACTAAAAACCAGTTCCAGGTTTGGGTCTCTCAAAATGCACTGGCATCTTTGGAGACCCTATGTACGTTTGCCTATCACTGTGTCTGCTGCACCCTACGCTAATAATTCACTAATGTGTGGTAGGGTTCAAAACAGTCATTGATGCAGAGACCAGGCTGGTCAGGACAGGTGGAACAATAACTGCGGGTGTCACGCCTGTATCCACTTCGTCTGCAGACACGACATCTCTTTTGGGGTGCTCAGTGGCCTGGGGTACCACGGAAGACACATGGAAAGTGCCTCCCTTGCAGCCGGCTAACTGCATTCACATTGTGAAGTGGGGATGCAGCACCATGTGGAAACAGGAGGGCTGTGACGATCTCTTCCATGAATTTGAGGAAGGATCCCGTCAGTCCTAACGACCTGTATAAGACATGAGCGTTCAGCAAAGCCAATTGAAAAAGGTATATAGACACTTTTTTGTACCAGCGTCTAGCTTTACGGGTGATTAGGTACGGCGCCAGTAACTGGTCATTGAAGTCCACCCCTCCCATATTTAGGTTATATTCGTGGACACAGAGGGGTTTCTCCACAAGAACAGTCACCGTAGAAATTTGGACAGTCATATCTGCATGAAAGGAGGTCAGAATGAAAACATTCCGATTGTCCCTCCACTCCATCAGGAGCAAATGATTACACTTCAAGCAGGCTCTCTCCCCCCGACTAAGTCGGGATTCTACCAGCCGTTGGGGGAAGCCCCGGCGATTAGGTCGCACGGTGCCAATCTGATAATCAAACAAGTGACTAAAAAGTGGCACGCTCGTGTAATAATTGTCCACGTACAAGTGGTACCCCTTTCCGAATAAGGGTGACACAAAGCTCCACACAATCTTGCCAGCGCTCCCTATGTAGTCTGGGCATCCTTCCGGCTCTACGTGACTATCTTTGCTCACATAAACCATGAAACTATGTATATAGCCTGTGGCCCTGTCACAGAGCTTATACAGTTTGACCCCGTATCTGGCACGCTTGCTGGGGGCCTACTGCTTGAAAGCAAGACAGACAGAAAATTTAACCAGGGACTCGTCCACGCACACAACTTGGTTGGGAATAAAAAGTGCGGCAAACTTCTGGTTGAAGTGGTTTATAAGGGGCCGAATTTTGTAGAGCCGGTCAAATTCAGGGTCACCCCGTGGATTGCAAAGACAAATCCTATTCATCCGCGCTCCGGGAGAGTGGCTTATCTGCAGTGGTGAGGAAGGGGATGTATGTGGTGTCTGAATCGGATAACGTTCTGGCCTGCTGCCTCCTGTTGGACTGGGGTCGTCCCAAACTAGAGAAACAAGAAAAAGGACACAAGGGCGCACTGGCCTAGCGCATTATCCTTGATACCTTTATTGTATAAAAGTCATAAAAACATACTCACACACAAATCTTGTGACAAGCATCAATGTGAAGGAGTGCGTCACATCAGTACGACCGCCTCCCACTGGTAGTCTGGATGGATTGGCTGACGCGTTGCGAGGCCGTAGCCTCTTCCTCAGAGCCTGGCTTGCTACATGCGAGCTTCAGATTTAAAGCACCCAGTCTGCACTAATGAGGGGAGGGGCCCTCTTTTGGTCCCGCCCACTAGCTCAAATGCCGTGAATGGCTGGCCAGTCTTCCCACTGGGCTCTTGACTCCTCCCTCCTCTGCATTCCATACACCACTTTTTTCATAGGAATAGGAGATAGCCGTGTAAATGATATTAACTCTATGTGAAATGCTTAATACTGTATCACATGTTATGCTTAGGGAGGAATTAGCCATAAACTCAGCATTGGTATGCAACTGAACATATACCCATCCTCCAAAGCATAGGAGTCATATAACCTTTAGGTCTCCCCCTAAAGACAATCTTACATGATACTGGGCTTCTAATGATGTAAAAACAATATACATAATGATCGTAGTGATAGGGCTGTACCTGAGTTCTCCTGTTAAGAGCCATGTCCGATCAGAGGGTTAGTGGAGGACCGACCTCCCTCTCCAGAGGTGCTGCTGCGCGGCCTCCATCCTGCAATAAGTAGTATTCCCCCTCCCCCCTCCCCTCATTAGTGCAGACTGGGTGCTTTAAATCTGAAGCTCGCATGTACTCCCGGCTTATTTATACTTTTTTGACACAGTTTGAAGATGATTTTAGAACATTTCTAGGGCCTCTACCGTTAATTAATACTTTTCAGACCCATTTTGAAGATGATCTCCATTTTTGCATTTTTTATGTTTTTATTTATTTTTTAATATCTAACCACTTGCCGACCGTCAATCGGCAATTGACGGCGGCAAAGTGGCTCTGTAACGCGGATCGCCGTCATATGACGGCGGCCGCGTGATCGCGCCTAGTGAGCGCGCGCGCGCCGCCGGAGGCGCGCCCGCGTGCTCACTGTGTCCGGGGAGGGCCGGGGAGCGGGTGCGGCGGCTTCGATTGCTGCCGGCTACCCGCGATGGCCCCCCCGGAGCGAAGGAGCGGAGGTCCGTGTAAGTAAACACGGACCTCCGCTCTGTGAAGGGGGAAGGGCTGTGATCACAGCCTTCCTGTACATGAAGGCTGTGACCACTTCCCTTCTCCTGTTAGGGCAGTCCCCCCACAGTTAGAACACGCCCAGGGAATATACTTAACCCTTAGAGCAGGTTAACCCCTTCACTGCCAATGGCATTTACACAGTAATCAGTGCATTTTTATAGCACTGATCGCTGTATAAATGCCAATGGTCCCAAAAAAGTGTCAAAATGGTCCAACATGTCCGCTGAAATATCGCAGTACCGCAAAAAATCGCAGATCGCCGCCATTATTAGTAAAAAATAAAAAAAAAAATAAAAACCCCAAAAATGAATTTTCATCACCCGTAAGCGCGACCACTTTTGCGCAAACCAATCAATAAACGCCAATTGCGATTTTTTTATCGCAAATATGTGGAAGAATATAAATCGGCCAAAAACGGTGAAAAAAAATGTTTTTTTATATTTTTTTTTTGGATTTGTATTTTAGCAAAAAGTAAGAAATTTGTTTTTTTTTGCAAAATTGTCGCTTTTCTTTTGTTTATAGCGGCGATCAGAAATGACACAGAGGGGATCAAATACCACCAAAAGAAAGCTCTATTTGTGGGGAAAAAAGGACGCAAATTTCGTTTGGGTACAATGTCGCACGACCGTGCAATTGTCAGTTAAAGCGACGCAGCGCCGAATCGCAAAAAGGGCTCCGGTCCTAAAGCTGGAAATCCTTTCGGTCCTTAAGTGGTTAAAGTTATTTCCCTGTCCCCATTTCTTTGTAGGTCACTTGTCCCACCCTTACCCACATTTCCTTCCTTTTGCAGACCTCTAGGACCTTCCAGGACTATTTTACAGCCTTTTTTGTGCCTAAAAGTCCATGTCCCCATTGATTTCAATGGGGTTCAGGGTCCGGGACAAAGTTCGGGTTCTGTCTAGAAGTTCGCTCATCTCTAATTGTCAGCAAAATAGTAAGTGAGGGTAAACCTTTCCAACCTTCACCCTGTCCAAAACAAAGAAAAAAAGTTTGGACTTGTCTAATGCCTCGTACACAAGGTACGACGGTCGTACGACCGCACTTTCAACTTTTGCCCAAAATCGGCTGTTGGCTGTTGTGTCTAGCATACTGATATGAGTCAAGTAATCATTTAACAAAGCTTTAACAAAGCTGAACGTAATGAAGTGCTACGAGCATATAAAGAGGAAGTTCAGGTGAATGTGATTTGTGAATTAGGAACGTAGGTTTACACAAACGGACACTTCTGGGTGTTCCTGACTTCTGAGCATGCGTGTTTTGCACGTACAGCTTTGTTGGCCCAACTTCTCTGTACACGCGATACAACAGTCGTACAATCGCTTGTCGTACAACAAAAGTTTTCTAGTCTTCTCCACATGCCGGCTTTTGTAATCGCGCGTACTAACGGTCGGATGATTGTACAACAAGCTGTTGTCCAAGCGTTGTACCGTATGTATGAGCCTTTACACTCTCACTGGTTCCAGTATGCTCCTGACTGATTTACTGTATCTAACACCATATTACACATCACAGATGCTTAATTCTAATGTCTATCATTTTAGGTCAGAATATAATTTGGTATATATAATTATATGCTCATGTCTAACACATTCATGCTAAGCTCTTTAATCGCAAGTGACATAAATCCAAAGTGGAAACCCATTTAATCCATGATGTATTTTTATGGACGTTCTGTAACAAAGAGATGACATTAATGCCTGAGGTGTTGTATAATGGACGATGTCAGTTAGCCTTCAACATCATGGTCCACTAATTGATTAAATCATACACTTCATATGCCATGTTTACACTGAACATTGATATAATCCTAGACGTTTATTGATTTCTGTTAATGCTGATGCCTGCTTTTATTCTTGCAACATCATTCAAGCTTTCTCATAGCGTTCACACACCTATCCAAATCTAGAAGAAAACTTCTTAAAACTGAAATAATAGAAGAGAATTCCAGATGATTTTCTAGCACTTTAAATAATTTGCTTGGGCCAGCTTGCACCAAGCATAATATTAAAATGTCAGAAAGAACTGGTTGCTGCTTAGGCTGTAATATACTATAGCAGCCTGTGCTACAAACAGTAAGCGGTACTGTGTTCCAGCAGCATTATCAAAGACTTCCCCTTTACTGCTGGATATAGATAGTGTTGTCTACCATGCAGGTGGATGATGTCACAATCTCCACCTTGACAAATTAAAAGAAGCCTTGTAATCATTGAAAAAATACTCCTAACTGGTGAAGATGCAGTGAATATTTCTATATCTAGCAGCAAAGGGGAAGTCGCTGGTACTAGTGCTAGAACACAGCGCCACTAAAGCCTCGTACACATGGGACGACGATCGTATACAACAGGTCATACGAACATCCGTTGTATGCGAAATCGATCGTTCGTATGCGCGATTAGAACAGTCGACATACGATGGTCGTACAAGGGGAGTTGTATGAGCAGACTAGAAAACTTGGTCGTACCAACAAGCGGTCATGTGATCGTTGTATCGTGTGTACAGAGCAGTTGGTACAACACGTTGTATTGTGCAAAACACGCATGCTCCGAAGTCAGGAATGGCCGGATGCTAATTACATGCACCTAAACGTTCTTTCTGTGGTCGTACAATCGTGTAGTGCATTCAGTATGCTAGATAAAACAGCCAACATACAATTTGAGACGATCGTACCTTCGATCGTCGTCTCGTGTGTACGAGGCTTTACTCTATATAAGAAAAGCTACTACAGTATATTACAGGCCAAACAGCAGCCAAAGAAATGTGGTGCACAACTGGCTCAACAGGCACCACATCCAATTATAGACTGGTTTTATCATTGTATAATTCATTTTGTGAATAAGATTTGCTTTTAACTGTAACACGTGTAGTACTCACTCTCTCAGGAGTTATATGTGGCACCTAAAAAATCTTTTCCTTTTTATTTTTGGTCTTTGCCTAAGCAGCATCCAGTTTATTCTGGCATGCAAATAATTAATTTGGTCCAAGTTGGCGCAAACAAATTATTTAAAGTGTGACTGAGTCCAGTCATGCATACATGAGTAAATGGACCCGTATTCTTCACGTGCGCATGACTGGCACAGAGAGAGAGATGGACTTTAAGGCCTCATACACACGGACGTTTCTAAAAAAATAAACAAAACATCGGGCCCGACGTCAAGGAAAAAAAGTCGGCGTTTTTCGGCGTTATGCATCGGCGTTTTTGAGCGTTAGTGAGCGTCGGCGTCAATAGGCGTTTTTTTTAAAAAATCATCCCTCTGCTATTTTTCAACCTAAAAACGTCGGCGTCAAAAAACGCCAGAAAATGCCGGTATAATAATAGGTGGCGTTTGTTGGCATTTGTTGGCATATTGTGGCGTCGGCGTCAAAAAATGCCAAAACGTTACAGCCTCAGAACGCGATGGCTGTGGGTTCTACTTTCAGCTCACTAACGCCGACGTCATCTACAGCTCAAAAACGCCGACGTTTTTATGGGGCCATTGACTAACATGGAGAGCTGCAAAAAACGCCAGAAAACGCCGGCATCAAAAAACGTCCGTGTGTATGAGGCCTAAAGGTTCTTATGTTTTGGTATAGGGCCCCTGATATCCTTTACGCTCGCAATCCAGAAGCTTTGCGACACTGCTGGAGATGTCTTAGTGATATAGGTATCCATTACAATATCTTCTGGGATTGCCCCATTCTTAAACCTTTATGGATTTATGTACAGACCCTCTTGCAGAATCTTTTGAATTTTGATATTTCTTTAAATCCTATTCATTATATGTTAGATTTGCCTTTCTTGGGTATCCCCAAATATGCACAGAAGTTAATGAGTTTTTTCTTATTAGCAGCTAAGTGAGTTATACCATGTTGTTGGTTAACTACCTCCCCCCACCCATTCCCAACTCCTGTCCACTATTCGTAAGATGGAGCATTTAACCGCATTGGCTGAGGACTCGATGCAGAGATTCACAAAAATTTGGGATACTTGGGATAGCTCAGAATATTCCTTTGGTAAAGTACCTTTAGATACCTAGCTAAATATCTTTTATGTTAATTATGTTCTGAATGCCTATTGTATACTCTCTCAAATCTAGAGATCCTTGGTGTCCCACTCTCCCCCTTTTTTGTTACTTTATTTTGTCTTAAATTGTTAGGTGATATACTGTTTGTATGTATACTCACTATAGATTTGCTCATCTGATTTTTTTTTGAAACTGTAGTACATTACTATTTACTTTGCTGTCATGCTATGGCACTGTTCTACCATTTTTGGTTTTGTGATTTGCTATACAGTTGGCAGTTAACACTCCCCCAACGTATGTTTAACCTACAAATTCTTTATACTTACTGTAAAAATAAAAAATATAATTTCAGAAAAAAAAAAAAAATTAAAGTGCCAGGAAACCTTGAATTCTCTTTTTAAATTTAAAAATGTTTTCCTCATTTTTTTTTTTTTTATTGCAGCACCAGGTAGTAACAAAACTACTGGGTCTGGCACAATAATATACAGGTATTGAATGGAAAATCTGGAATGGCAGCACTCTCACAGATATAGAAGCAAAAATATATGGTATGGTTTTGACAAAGCACTCTTGGTAGTGTGAAACATGTCAACCTCTGTCCTCCCCCTGCCTGTATCCCCTTTTTATGCTCATTTTTAAAAAAAAAATATTTTTTCTTCCATATCAGTGAGAGTGCTGCCATTGCGGATTTTCTTTTCAATAGCTTTACTGTTGCAGTGACAAGGCGTGCACCTTGCTGCATCAATCATTGCATACACCTGGGATCAACTAGTCCTGTGTACTCACCCGGAGCTGCGGTTTCTTTGCCTCCACAATAATATACAGGTACTTTATTCAAAAGTACAAAAAATGTTTAAAGTCTGCACTCATATATGGATAGATCAGTGGTGCCTTGTACAGAGCCCCATGAGGATGGATTACTGTCACCGGGGCCAGCAGTGTGGTAATGTGGGTCTCTAGGCTCCAGATCAGAGCCATCAAGTAGGGCAAGAAGGTGTGCAAAGAATATACTGCTACATAAGATCTAATTCAAGATTCAATCTCTGAGTTTCAAATCCTGCAGAAATGTTTCACAAACATATACTAGAAACCAAACATGTCTGTGCACTTTGACCCTAATGTATATTCTACGTATGGGGCCCAGGAATAAAAGATAGCCTGGGGCCCATTGTACAATTAAGCCATTGCTGGTTTGGTTACATATCTTCATGAAGACCTGTGTTTGTAATCACACTGGAAAAAATACCATTAAAGCGGTAATAAACCCCCAAAGCTGTTTTTACCTACAAGTAAGCCTATAATAAGGTTTACCTGTAGGTAAAATGAATATCTCCTGAACCTGTACAGTTTAGGAGATATTCGCCCTGCATGCAGCCGCCGATGTCAGCAGCGCATGCGCTCTCATGATCCGACGGAGATTGCCGTAAAATCAGAGCTGGCTGCCAGAACAAAGAGCTCACGCGTGCATGAGAGGGAGTGACGTCACACAGCTCCGGCCACTCACAGCGCCGGAGCCACATACCCGGAAGAAAGAAGAGGACCATCATATCAGCGTCCTTAGCGCTGACCAATTCAGGCATTGGGGGTCTCCTTCCAAAGCAAGTATTTCATAATGTGATAGTATGCAATGCATACTAACACATTGAGATAACAGACAAAAGGAGGAGAATGCTGTGCTTATTGTATGACTATATGGAACAGATGCTAGCACAACACAATGACAAAAGTGTAATTAATTGAAAACCAAAAAGGGCATCGCTTATAGTGAAATAATTATGAATAATAGTTGATCATAAATGATATTATGGTACGACTGACAAAATAAACCAGAACGGTTGACTCAGCTTAGACTCTTGTATATGCCAAAAGGCAAACCCACAGGATGTGACTGAGCCAATTACATCAAAGTCAACCTAACTAATAAGTGATTGGGTGTGAAAAACAGTAAGGACATGTAGATACTGGCCTTTTGGGCCAAATCTACCACAATATTTAAAGTGACCATGTGCAAAGCAAACAATAAAGCTTGAATAGTTCAAATCCGTGATATGGAGTGAATGGGTTAGCATACAGTTCAAGCTCTAGTATTAAGTGTGTAACCATCAAACTAGTGTTGAAATCGTGGTTATTAACTGCATATAAGAGGATCAGAAGAAATTCTCCCCCGCATAGATTGAACACTTACCAGATGCTGATAAGTGACCAGAATATATCGCAATGGGTGAAGTTAGGCTGATATCCAATCCAGTGATGGACCGTGGGGCTGTGATTAGTGTTGAGCGAACCCGGACTGTAACGTTCGGGTCCGTACCGAACTTTCGGGTGTCCGTGGCACGGACCCGGACCCGGACATTTCAAAAATCGTTCGGGTATTTTATCGTCTTGGGGCCTGGCTTGGGCTTGCTAAAAACTTTACAGGCCCAGGCCCAGGCACGGTGCCTGTGGGCTTTCAAGCCATGCCTGGGCTTGCAATGTCAGGCCCAAGCGAGTTGTGATTAGTGTCGGGGTGCCAGGTAGTGACCTAACCTATAGTCGGATTGAAGTGGGTAACGCTATATAAGACCAGTGAATAGTCGTAGACCATTCACAAGTTAGATACGCCCCCTCTTAAAGAAGACTAGGAGAATATACGTCAATTATTGGTGCTAAAGTTGTGATCAAACTACCAATGTGTGAATTATGATCTCGAACTTGACATACGATTGG
>BLSH010292483.1:620229-634385 GCA_018402905.1 Glandirana rugosa | reverse complement strand
GCACTTGCCCTAGTTTGAAGATGATTTTAGAACAGTTATATGGCTTCTACCGTTAATTAATACTTTTCAGACACAGTTTGAAGATGATCCACATTCACCTCCATTTTTGCTTTTTTTATGTTTTTATTTTTTTAAAAATATTTACAGTTATTTCCCTGTCCCCATTTTTTTGTAGGGCACTTGCCCTACCCTTACCCCCATTTTACTTCCTTTTGCAGCCCTCTGGGGCTTTCCAGGACTTTCCTACAGCCATTTTTGTGCCTAAAAGTTCGGGTCCCCATTGATTTCAATGGGGTTCGTTGTCCGTGCGATCGTTCGGGTTCCGTCCGGACCCGGACCCGGACTTTGTCCCGAAGTTCGGACGGACCAGCAGAACCCGAACTTCCAGGTGTTCGCTCAACTCTAGCTGTGATCTCAACAGTCCTTCTCCTCTGGTGTATCTGTCGATGGAGCTTGGGCAGAGTTTATCCAACACCCCAAGGTCTTGTTAAGGAAGTGACTCACAACATCATGGAAAGAAAGAGAAGTCTCGCCATAGCATAAAACCTTTGAGTATTTATTGTTAAAAACGGTATAAACACTTACTTTCAAATAGGTAAAATTGAGATCATCATCCAAAAACAGGTTGCAGTGTTGTGGGGGGACCCAACCCAAATTCACCCCTTCCTTATAAAAAACACACAATTCATGAGTGGGGTAAAATGGCCGAACACGCCCCTTTATTTAAACATAACTTTATTTATATAACAAAATGTAATAAAAACATCTTAAATCAGATACAATGCTTATTTTGAGATCCTTGACGGTACCAGCTACTCATAACTTATTGTGTCTGAGGTACCAATAGCAGAGTAGCAACCCCAGCTGCAAAACCCTGACTCGGGCCCAGTCCAGCTGACCTCAGCTACCCAGGGTTCCTGCCACTACACGGTCACTATGAAGTGAACCATATCCACTCAAGGATACTATACCTCAGATGGTTCCCCACCGTTTAGCCAATGACAAACTTTTATATACCACAATTAAGGACCCCAAAAACCGCTAAAACCAGTACATCCCACACCATTCAATACCATAAACCTTTTTGAAGGGCAGGAGGGAGGGACATTCTTCACATGATGTCTTCTCAGCCACTGCCCCAAATCCCTGCTATCCAGCATTATACTTCCCAAACTCCACCCTGTCACACCGTCACATGGGCCAATCAAGTAGAGACCCCTGCTGGCCAAGCCATGAACCCTTTTTAACTCCTTCCACCCTGTCATTTATGCCCTACACTGACTCGTTCCTTCTCAGCTCCCTGCATGTCTTTAAAGCCTAACTCAAGCTTACACTTTTTTAGTTACAGCAACAGTTTTTCCTCGAAGATAAAGAATTTACATATATAAATAAAAACGAACCATTGTAAGCACCCCTGTCAGTATTAAATGGTTTGTCTCAACCCCCTTACTGCTATTTTTTTTTTTTTTTTATTTCTTGGACATCTTGGTCAAAGGGGTATTAGAAAAACAAAGACTGCTTTGGTAATGTTAGGGACAGACTTATCATATATTTAATGTTCGATTTTGCCTTTATTACTGCTTTAAAATACAGCTCGTCTGCATCCTTCATGTGACTGCCATGATTTAAAATGTTAGCTTTATTTTACACGTTATATATACCAAAACAGAAGATCATCCACACACAGAATACAGCATGTACAATAGGACGCACACTGAAAAAATACATATTTAATTTAGTTTCAAAATCATAAATCATAGCACAAATCATAGGACAAATATTGATATATTTTCCCAGGTGGATGGGATCAGCACACATACCAGAGAAAATGTCACCAGAATCAGAGAAAATTAAAGTCAATCCCTGTGTCTACTATAGGGGTCACCTACTCAGCATTAACTTTATGGCACTAGTTTTTCTTATTGTCTTTTAACAACGGGAAATCCTGCCATCATTCACATTATAACAAGTAGTACTATACAATGTTTCAAATAGAAATATTAAAGCTGCCATACACAGACCAAAATTCAGCCGATTCAGCAGGGAACAACCAAATTTCAATCCATGTATGGACGTGGAGGCTGTACAGAAGTTGATCTACAAAAACGACTTCTGTACATCCGCCCTGTCATATTTTTCCCACTCAATCAGCACCACCAGATGCAGCCTGCAATGCTGATCAGTGTATTCTGATGACGGGGAGGTCCCCCTGCTGTCAGAATACAATAGCTCAACAGGGAGGATCCCCACATCTACCTTGAATGTGTGGATGCGGGAATTGAGTCATTTTGTTTTTCAACCAACCTGATGGTTGTGTAGCACTGCCCCGTAGGGACTGCTGTGTGTAGACTTCCCTGGGCTTTCCCCTTCTTATCTTGCAGCCAGTTACTAGGGGTTTTCATTTGACCAACCATACTCTCATCCGCTTGTTATCCAATCAATCCAGGGCAGGAATGTACTGCCCATCGGGACTACAGGGAGTTCCCAGTGGGCCAATGGCTCAGTGGGCCCATTTCAGTGACAGCCTTTCAAATTAATGGCTGCGCGGCTTGCGCAGTCATTAATTTGAGCACTGCTGTACTGCCTATAAGACAGGTGTCACTAAATGGTGGACCGCGGTCCGTTTCTGGCCCCAGTGGCCATTCTACCTGGACCACAGCCTCACCATGTAGTTTCCTGTGTGTCCTCTCCCCGTTGTCGGCTTGCCTGCCTGCCACTGCCACTATGTTCACAGCATGGCAAGCGTGCCAGGTCTGTCTCTTCCGTAATATTGCTGCTCTGCCCCCTTCCCACGCTGCCTGTCTTATTCACACAGAACATGAAGCTTTGAACAAAGGGCGGGACTTTTTAACTTAAGAAGTTAGTGATTGGTTGCTAGGCAGTGGGGCGGTCCCTGCAATCAATCACCCACCTTTAACGTGAAAAGTCCCACACTTTGTCCGGAGCGGCTGCGCTTCATGTTTTGTGTGAATAAGGTAGTGCTCAGTGGGGAGAGGGCAGTGCTGTGCTGTTATGTTATGAAAAGGACAGGGGTTTTATATTGAGAGAAGACTGTGATAGGGGGGTCAGTCTGTGATGGGGGTCATTCTGTGATTGGGTGGGTCAGTGATGGGGTCTGTGATTGGGGGGGGTCAGTCTGTGATGGGAGTCTGTGATTTGGGGGTCAGTCTGTGATTGGGTCAGTCTGTGATGGGGGTCTGTGATTTGTGGGGTCAGTCTGTGATGGACCGGGTCAGTCTGTGATGGGGGGCTGAGATGGGGGGGTCTGTGATTGGGGAATCAGTCTGTGATGAGGGGGTCTGTGATGGGGCTCTGTAATTTGGGGGGTCAGTCTGTAATGGGAGGTCTGTGATTTGGGGGTCAATCTGTTATGGTGGGTGTCTGTGATGGGGGGTCTGTGATGGGTCAGGTCAGTCTGTGATGGGGGGTCTGTGATGGGTCAGGTCAGTCTTTAAGGGGGGTTTTGTGATGGGTCGGGTCAGTCTGTGATGGGGTGTCAGTCTGTAATGGGGGGTCTGTGATGGGGGACTGAAGACATTGCTGTAAAAGGGGGTCTGTGATTTCTGCACTAGCAAAACACAGGTCTCTGCTGGGCAATAGAAACCAATTGTTTTCTATGTGCCCTGTTCACCAGTGGTGGCTGGTGAAGTTTAAGGATGGGGGGCACCAGGCCCCGTCCTTCACTTTTGACCCCTCCTACTTTGCATAAGCCCCACCCCTTATATAATCCACCCACTCTATCCCCTGTATTCCACATATTGTGTCAGGAGTATACAGCTCAGCATAAGATGGGGTATATTTTAGCCAGTAACACAGTATGCAGCCAGTACACAGTATGCAGCCAGTAACACAGTATGCAGCCAGTAATAACACAGTATGCAGTCAGTAATTACAGAGTATTCAGCCAGTAATAACACAGTATGCAGCCAGTAATAACTTAGTACGCAGCCAGTAATAACACAGCAGTACGTACCTCAGGCCCCTCTCAAACACACGGCCGGCGGCACTCACAGGTGTGCATGCTGGACACTCCAAGTCCAAGCACCAGCACGTCCGCCAGTCCCGCCCTCGCCCCCGCAACCTGACCAATCAGTCACTGCCTGGAGGCAACTGACTGAGGCCAAAGCCAATCAGTGTATCAAATACACTTTAAAGGCTGTCCAATCAGCTTTTGGGAATTGCTGTCAGCAGACAGCAAGTGGCCCAAAAAAGCAAGGACAGCGTGTCCCGGCAGCCTATTCTTTTTTTTCACATGGGGGGGGGGGCAGCGCATGGGCTCCCTCTATGGACGAGCCGCCGCTGCTGTTTACACTGCAACAGTGCCCCTGAGTGCTGATTCTATACTGATTATATAGAAATGAATGAAATGTATTTTGACATTGTGTGGTTTGGAAGTCCCAAACTTTGCTAAGTACTTCCAAGTAGCATAACTTGCCCATCTGCCTAAACTTCATGCCACTCATGAAACACCCCTGTGGGTGTCGCTGGAGGCAGTCGACTGTGATCCACTATCTATGGCTAAGTTATTGTGGCTACACCCGGAGAACTGCAGGAATGTCCATAATCCTATCATATCCCATAGTTTATGCCTTTGGGACAGGCTCAAACATAAAATGGGCCTAAAATCTCTCCATAACCCTATGCTATCATACTTACGCAACCCGGCCTTCTATACGGCCTGGACATCTCCTGCGTCATTCCACAGGTGGACCGCTGACGACCTCTTCCGAGCTCACTCATTTACCACACCAGATACTTTCAAGACATTCCCTACCCTAAAGGACTAATACGATATACCCAACACTAACCGGTATCTACAACTAAAACACTTTTTTACCCCTTACATTTTTCGAGCACACCTGCCATAAGGATCCCCATGCCAAAGGCCTAATCTCTAATATCTATGTTCAATTACTCAACCCACCACCACCCTCCTTGATACCTTATGTAACTAAATGGGAAAAGGATCTGAATATATAACTAGAGCCAGAGGACTGGAGTAAAATCTGAGACGCCACCAAATTCTCTTCCCAAAATATCACAGCACTAGAAACAAATTATAAGGTGCTCATGAGGTGGTTTCTAGTTCCAGCTTGAATCTCAAAATGTTTGCCTTCATACTCCCTTCTCTGCTTTTGTGGGTGCTCAGATCCAGGGTCCCACCTCCACATTTGATGGACCTGCTGACTGGTATGGGAGAGACCTGTCATCCACACTGCCCATCACCTGGCTTCACGGCTCAGCCTCAGCGCCACTGCATTACTGAAAGGCAGCCAATGGCTGTGCAGCAATGCATGTTTCTGAAATTACAGCCAATGAGGCTACAGCAATGTTCCTGCATGATGTTAGCTCTCCCATTTCACTTGTTCACTTGTTTTTGTGCATCTTTGCAAAATTAAAGTGGGCCGGTATGGATGAAGTCCAGGGACAAATTTTTGTCCCAGTCCAGCCTTGATCCAGGGGTTTGTTTTTTTTGGTATTTATTGTTGGAACTTGGATGAGAGAAGGGAATAGTGGGTTACTCCAACTGGAACTAATTACAGATGAGGGCAACTCTTACTCAGCCTCACCAGGTTAAATGTGGTAGAAGACTCTCTGCTATACCATATGACACTTGTATGAGAGGAATAAGTCCTTTGCTTGCTCTGGCAGCAGACTCGGTGAAACTGTTTATCTTCAGGACATTCACTAGCATCCCCTTTTACTGACACCTGTCCCCTGACTCTACTAGCTGAAGAGGTGACCCTCACAGGACAGGCCCCATGACACAGATCTGTACCCACTGTGGGCTGAAACAGATCCTTCCTGGTGTGTCTCCCTTCCAGTCAGCTCTGCAGGACATCTGGGTTGCAGCTCTACTTGGACAAGCATGGCAGCTTGTGCAGAGGAGGGACAGCCGCCCCTCCCTCTGGGACCCCACTCTCTGACTGAAGACCCCGAGCACATGTGCCATCAATATATATACAGTCACCTAGCATGCACTGATGCACTTTCCTTGGCCAATCACCAGGGCTGTAACTATGCCTATGCTCTCATTTGTCAGGTTTCCTCCCACTGTTCAGTATGTCCACTTATTGGACTAGTGTGAAACATTCAGACAACATGAGCAGCACCTGAGCACCACGAGCAGACCCTATCAATGGATCCCTGCTCCCTGGTAGGCAGAGAACATCTAAATTTACCTGGCAGTTTCCCTGGTAAGCAGAAAGACCCAAAAACGATACTCTCTTCTAGCAACCGACCTAGGAGGGTGCTACAGCTGAATAAAAAAAAAAATACTCTATAGGCTGTCTAAGGTGGGCATCATTTTTTGTGTCGCCATGCATGCACCTTATTCAAATACATTGCTTGTTATTGGGTATTGAATTATTGGGGTTGATTTACTAAAACAAATATATTGTTCACTTTGCAAGGGAAGATGTAATCACAAGTAGTTTAACACAGAGAAAATGTAGTGAAATTTTACTTTGCAACGAATACCCAATCATGGGCAAGTAAAATAAAAAAAAAATGCATTTTTGCTTGCGCATGATTGGATGATGAAAGTCAGCAGAGCTTCATCTAATTCACTAAGTTCCAAACACTGTACTGTACAGTATGTGCATTGTAAAAAAAAAAAAAATAGACAATCTGTGCATACCCTACTGGACTCAGGAAATCAAATGACTCTTGTACTGTATACCCAGTTTGATGGATATTATGGGTTTGATTTACTAAAGGCAAGTAGGCTGTTCACTTTGCAAGGGACGTTGAGGTGCAGTTTTGCTGACTTCATGTGTAAACATAAGTGCTGTTTTTTTCTTGCCCATGACTGGATATTCTTTACATTTCAGAACACTCTATCATCTATGGGGCAACTTCCCTTGCAAAGGAGACAGACTATAGGGTTGATTTACTAAAGGCAAACAGATTGTGTACTCTGCAAGTGCAGTTGCTCCAGAAATTGGTCAATGAGGAAAGCTCTACTGACTTCCATCATCCAATCATATGTAAGAAAAATGCTGGTTTTTCATGTTCCTTGTATGTGATTGGATATACTTTGCAAAGTGAAGCTTCACTTCATTTAATAAGCCCTGGAGTAACGGTACTCACAGAGTAAATACTTGCAAAGTGCACAGTATGTTTGCCTTGACTAAATCAACCCCTATTTGTCTTTAGAAAATCAGCCCTATAATGTCCATCAAAAAGGCTATACAGGAGTCACTTGGTTTTCTGAATTTAGTAAGGCATGAACAGACACATACTGTAAACTGTTCAGTCTCTGCAGAGTACATCAGATATATGATATTAAATAGCTGATAGAGGCCTTTGATAGGCAGTGAGGAAGCCATATGTCACCTCCTCAATGCTCATTTTAACCCTGTAATTGCTACACCACCACTCCCCAAACACATGCATTGCACATGGTTGCAGGGTGGTTACAGTGAGGTTGTGGTGCGGCCCCCATTCGCTTGAATGTATTGCATTCAACACGGTACTGTCTGCAGAATGCAACAGGAGGGTCATTTCTGCTGCGGCATGTGAACACCCCCATCCACTGCCTTTGCAGCTGAAAGGGCAGTAAAAATGTGGCTCAACCATGTGCTTTTACCTCCCCACAACTGCAACTGCTAATGTGCCCTAAAGAGCAGAAATAGAAATTATCTGTCAAACATCCTCTTTTCTCTGCAATGCAAGTCTGTGAGGAGACTGCTACCCCCCCCCCCCCCCAGACTATTTTATCTACCCTGTAAAAAAAAGATGTTTATACCTGTTCTGAGGGCACTTTAGTCTGGTCACATGATAGGGTGCCAAGGCTGGCTTCAGTGTAGAGGAGGAACAACCAACAATAGATGCCCCATAGTAAGCCTATGGGTGACGTCATCACCCAGGCTCTGCAGCCATTGTAATTATGTCCTATTGAGACAGAAAGTCTGTAATAGACCAATTATTAGGGAACGGAAACCAAAACCTAGTTCTTTCTAGTTCTCTAAAGTCTATAATTAGATGTAAATACAATAGAGTTGGTTTATTGAAGGGAAAAGGGAAACACAAGGGGGTGCCCGACTAAGTGCAGTAATAAAGTGGTTGTAAAGCCTAAATATTTGAGGGTCGTGAGATTACTGCCAGAGGCGGCTTCCTAATTAGGCAAAAAAGGCGGCCGCCTAAGGCCTCGCACTGCCAGGGGCCTAGCGGCCGCCTAATTTGCCCGTGCCTCAAGCTCCTGCAATATGATCCTGACTCGGAGTCCCAGTGAATCATAGTCCCGCAATGCCCGCGGCGTGTGCGGGGTGTCTCCATTCCCGCACGCCGCAAGCTCCACTGTGTGTAGCATTCGGCATCTCTTCCCAGCTGCCTGACACACACAGTGCACTGCGGAGTGAACTGAACCCGCCCCTCCTCCTCCTGCTCTGATGTTTTCCTGTGCACAGAGGAGGAGGAGGGGAGGGAGGAAGCTCACCGCTGCACTGAGAGCACGCTGATCTGAGGTCTGTGATCTGTGTAATTTATTGAGTCATGCAGAGGAGGGGGGCCTGAAGAAGAAGGTGAGGGAGGGGGAACAGCCATACAGTTCACTTGGAGTGATTTGGGGGGGGGGTCATTTGCTAGGGGGCACTTTAGGACTTGTGTTACAAGAGGACTTGGATATGAAATCCACCCCCACCAGAACCTATTCTCTGCTCCCAAAGCACCCCCTAGCACATATTCCCCCCCCCCCCCATCAAAGAAATGCTGTCTGCCAAAAAGGGGTGGCTCTAGGCACCCCACAACAAATGCTGACAAATGCTCCCAGAGCCCAAACTAGTGCCCCCTTCCAGGCAAGTTAGTGGAGCAAAGTGTGAGTTCCAGGACATGGGGCAGGTTCACACCATGAATCGCATAGGAACATGCTGTGCATTCTGTGAAATTCATATGTGACCCACGTGCAGTGCAATTTCAGCCCATTCATGTCTGCAGTCTCTGACCCTCTAATGTATCATGTCTGCAGTCTCTGACCATCTCTCGTATTATGTCTGCAATCTCTGACCATCTCTTGTATCATGTCTGCAGTCTCTGACTGTCTCTTGTATCATGTCTGCAGTCTCTGACCATCTCTTGTATCATGTCTACAGTCTCTGACCATCTCCTGTATCATGTCTGCAGTCTCTGACCGTCTCTTGTATCATGTCTGCAGTCTCTGACCATCTCCTGTATCATGTCTGCAGTCTTTGATCATCTCCTGTAGTATGTATGCAGTCTCTGACCTTCTCCTGTATCATGTCTACAGTCTCTGACCTTCTCCTGTAATATGTATGCAGTCTCTGACCATATCCTGTACTATGTCTGCAGTCTCTGACCATATCCTGTATCATGTCTGCAGTCTCTGACCATCTCCTGTACTATGTCTGCAGTCTCTGACCATCTCTTGTACTATTATCTGCAGTCTCTAACCATCTCCTGTATCATGTCTACAGTCTCTGACCTTCTCCTGTAATATTTATGTAGTCTCTGACCATCTCCTGTACTATGTCTGCAGTCTCTGACCATATCCTGTATCATGTCTGCAGTCTCTGACCATCTCCTGTACTATGTCTGCAGTCTCTGACCATCTCCTGTATCATGTCTGCAGTCTCTGACCATCTCCTGTACTATATCTGCAGTCTCCAATCATCTCCTGTATCATGTCTGCAGTCTCTGATCATCTCCTATATCTTGTCTGGAGTCTCTGACCCTCTCTTGTATCATGTCTGCAGTCTCTGACCATCTCTTGTACTATGTCTGCAGTCTCTGACCATTTCTTGTATCATGTCTGCAGTCTCTGACCATCTCCTGTACTATGTCTGCATTCTCTGACCATATCCTGTATCATGTCTGCAGTCTCTGACCATCTCCTGTACTATCGTCTGCAGTCTCTGACCATCTCCTGTATCATGTCTGCAGTCTCCAATCATCTCCTGTATCATGCCTGCAGTCTCTGATCATCTCCTGTATCATGTCTGCAGTCTCTGACCCTCTTTTGTATCATGCCTGCAGTCTCTGACCATCTCTTGTACTATGTCTGCAGTATCTGACCATCTCTTGTACTACGTCTGCAGTCTCTGACCATTTCTTGTATCATGTCCTCAATCTCTGACCATTTCTTGTATCATGTCTGCAGTCTCCAATCATCTCCTATATCATGCCTGCAGTCTCTGACCCACTCTTCTATCATGTCTGCAGTCTCTGACCATTTTTTGTACTATGTCTACAGTCTCTGACCACCTCTTGTATCATGTCTGCAGTCTCTGACCCTCTAATGTATCATGCCTGCAGTCTGATCATCTCTTGTATCATGTCTGCAATATATATATTTGATTAAAGAAGAATTGGCTAGAGACAATTTTATAAACTGTGAATTCTTAGTTCATAGGATTTAAACCTCTTAATATTTGAAATTTATACAATTAATTTTTATCACTTTAATTATTTTTTCCATTATGGGCGTGAGTGGGGCCTCATGTCTCAGATTGGCCTAAGGCCTCACAAAGCCTAGAGCCATCTCTGATTACTGCACAATGTTTTTTTATGATACAAGCTTGTTTTATTAAAACCTTTTGTAAGTCACACTATGTACAGTTGTACAATAGTGCAAAATGGTGCAAACAATATCACAGTTCCAGTAACTGGGTGATAATCCTCTAAGTGGATAAAGTGAGAATCCCTCCACTGGACACCAGTGTCACATCCCACTCACCGGATCTGATCGCCATGACAGAGATCTTGTGCGCTCACATCACTCCTCCTACAATTGCCACGACTGTATCCTGGTGCTGGACTCTGACTGGCCAGCTATCCGAGCTGGTTGTACAGAGTGAATCATTTGCATTATGGCATCCAGAGAATAATCACTTCACACGTTCTTCCCTGATGTTATATTATATTGGGACTACAATTCAAAGTTTTACATTTATTATTGAGGATGGGTTTATGAATTGTACATGTGTGTTGTCAACTTTTTTCGGGACTTTTTATTTAAGTAATTTTTATGCATTTTCCATTTATTATTTCGTTCATCATCATTCTCCTTTATCACTGTTTATGAGATCATGATTTTTACTTATGTGTCTTGATATCCACATATTTTGTCTATTTGATGCACTTTATTTGTTTACATTGTACAACTGTTATATTTGCTCATGTTTGTACCATTAGTGCAGAGCGCGGTCTAATAACGCTTGCTTTCATCCTGGTTATGACATTTTGTGTCTGTTACATCCGCTGCCCCACTCTAATATATCACTAACCATAGCGCGGCAAAGGAACCCCTGTAGTTCCATTTTTAACTCTACATTAAAGGCAAAGAGACTGTTTACTTTGCAAGTCATTTTTTTCTTCATTCAACCAGCGTGTTAAACAAAAAAAAAGACTAAAATCCCCCATCCATATATTTGAGATTGATGGGGGAATCCTCCTCGCTGAGCTATTGTATTTTGACAGTGGGGAAAATTCTGCACACACACGCAAGCTGATTAGACTTTGCCGGCCAGCTTGAAGTGTTCTAGAGAACCCTTTTCTACTGTTGTGTGTATATATATATATATATATATATATATATATGTATATATATGCAGTATCTCAAAAAAGTGAGTACACCCCTCACATTTTTGTAAATATTTTATTATATCGTTTCATGTGACAACATAGAAGAAATGACACTTTGCTACAATGTAAAGTAGTGAGTGTATAGCTTGTATAACAGTGTAAATTTGCTGTCCCCATCACTCTCACTCTCTCATACTGGTCACTGGATGATCAACATGGCACCTCATGGCAAAGAACTCTCTGAGGATCTGAAAAAAATAATTGTTGCTCTACATAACGATGGTCTAGGCTATAAAAAGATTGCCAAGGCACTGAAACGGAGCTGCAGCATGGTGGCCAAGACCATACAGTGGTTTAACAGGACAGGTTCCACTCAGAATAAGCCTTGCCATAGTTGACCAAAGAAGTTGAGTGCACATGCTCAGCGTCATATCCAGATGTTTTCTTTGGGAAGTAGACATATGGGTGCTGCCATAATTACTGCAGAGGTTGAAGGAGTGCTCAGACCATATGCTGCACTCTGCATTAAATTCATCTGCATGGCTGTCATCCATGGCTGTTGGTTGAAGGAATGGTGATATCCTGACCAGGGGCAGAAGGTATAATAGATCGATGAGGATGATCCTGGGAGGACACCTTTGGTGATTCTGTGAGCGCATACTTTTCTGATCTCTGGTGAGTTCAACCACTTAGGGGGGTTTAATTCCCCCAAAGTTCTTCACGTGGTGTGGTGGAGGTGACTTGAGTCGGATCCAGCCTTCAGTGTGTATACACATACACAGTTTGGACTTTTTCTGTCAATAAGAACTGTTATTTTTTGGATAAATCTTTACAGCGCTGCTAGCATCATTATAGGAGTCCAGATTGTTATCCAGCCATCTGATGCGGTTTATATATATATATATATATATATATATATATATATATATATATACATACATACAGTGCTGCCCATAATTATTCATAACCCTGGCAAATTTTGACTTAAAGTTACTTTAATTCAACCAGCAAATACTTTTTTGATGGGAAATGACATAGGTGTCTCCCAAAAGATAATAAGACGATGTACAAGAGGCATTATTGTGGAAAACAAACATTTTTCAGCTTTTATTTACATTTGAGCAAAAAGTGTCCAGTCCAAAATTATTCATACCCTTCTCAATAATCAATCGAAAAGCCTTTATTGGCTATTACAGCAATCAAACGCTTCCTATAATTGCAGACCAGCTTTTTGCATGTCTCCACAGGTATTTTTGCCCATTCACCTTTAGCAATGAGCTCCAAATCTTTCAGGTTGGAGGGTCTTCTTGCCATCACCCTGATCGTTAGCTCCCTCCACAGATTCTCAATTGGATTCAAGTCTGGACTTTGGCTGGGCCACTCCAAAACGTAAATGTTGCTGTCTGCTAACCATTTCTTCACCACTTTTGCTGTGTGTTTTGGGTAATTGTCATGCTGAAATGTCCACTGATGCCCAAGGCCAAGTTTCTCTGCAGACTGCCTGATGTTGTCATTGAGAATCCTCATGTATTGCTCTTTTTTCATGGTGTCGTTTACTGTGATTAGGTTCCCTGATCCATTGGCTGAAAAACACCCCCAAAGCATTAGGTTCCCACCACCATGTTTGACAGTGGGGATGGTGTTCTTTGGGTTGAAGGCTTCTCCTTTTTTACGCCAAATGAAGGAAACATCATTGTGACCAAACAATTCACTTTTTGTTTAATCTGACCATAACACAGAAGACCAGAAGTCTTCTTCTTTGTCCAGATGAGCTTTTGCAAAGTCCAAGTGAGCTTTTGTGTGCTTTATCTGGAGAAGTAGTGTCCTCCTTGGTCTGCATCCGTGGAACCCAGCAGTGTGCAGTGTCTGTTGTATTGTCTGCCTTGAGACATTGCCACCAGCAGAGCCCAGATTCACCAGGATGGCCTTGGTGGTGATCCTTGGATTCTTTTTCACCTCTCTAACTATCCTCCTGGCCAGCACAGGTGTCACTTTTGTCTTCCGACCACGTCCGCTGAGATTTTCCACAATGCGGAACATCTTGTATTTTTTAATAATACTTTGCACTGTAGCCACTGGAACTTGAAAACATTTAGAAATGGCCTTGTAGCCCTTTCCTGACTTGTGAGAAGCCACAATGCGCAGCCGCAGGTCCTCACTGAGCTCCTTTGTCTTAGCCATGACTGTCCACAAACCAACTGCAGAGAGCTGCTGTTTTTCCACCTGTTGAGTTGATTAAAACAGTTGTTCCAAATTATTAAGGGTAATTAGGATGCTTTAGAACAGCTTGGACTATTTGGAATGGTATAGAACTTTTGATTTTCCCACAGACTGTGACAGTTTGTGAAGGGTATGAATAATTTTGGACTGGACACTTTTTGCTCAAATGTAAATAAAAGCTGAGAAATGTTTTTTTTTTCACAATAATGCCTCTTGTACATCGTCTTATTATCTTTTGGGAGACACCTATGTAATTTCCCGTCAAAAAATTACTTGCTGGTTGAATAAAAGTAACTTTAAGTCAAAATTTACACCTGTCAGTACCGATTCTGTTTCCTCGAGTCACTCCTGGACGCCGACGCGTAACACCGAAGAGTGTTCAGTCCTTTCCCGAT
>BLSH010292483.1:599141-616746 GCA_018402905.1 Glandirana rugosa | reverse complement strand
GGAGATTGTATATAAATATGCAACAAGGGTGTTTCTAGGTGAAAGCAATTGCCTTGGGCACTGTGCTGTAGGCAGCGCCAAAATAAGTTGCAGTGAATTAAGCAATGTTTGAATACATTTTATTATGTTTGTGTTAAATTAGCAGTATAAAAATAAAAAACCAAAAAAACAAAAAAAACTAGAGATGGGCTGAACAACCCCCGAACAGGGAAAATGTTCTAACTCGAACTGTGAACCCAATTGAAGTCTATGAGAGCCAAACGGGAAAAATCAAAAGCGCCCATAAGTAACGGGGCATACAAAAACTATGAGGGTCTGGGTACTGCCCCGGTGGACATGTATTGCAATGAATTTTTCTTTTTTTTAAAAAAAAAAAACAATTGTTTTTTTCAGGAGCAGTGATTTTATTGATGTTTACAAAAATAAAAATAAAAAAAAACGTTAAATACAGACTCTGGGGGATCCCCTTAGTCTGCCTGTAAAGAGGAACATCTTTAGCATATACAGTATCTCACAAAAGTGAGTACATCACTCACATTTTTGTAAATATTTTATTATATCGTTTCATGTGACAACACTGAAGAAATGACACTTTGCTACAATGTAAAGTAGTGAGTGTACAGCTTGTATAACAGTGTAAATTTGCCGCCCCCTTAAAATAACTCAACACACAGCCATTCATGTCTAAACTGCTGGCAACAAAAGTTAGTACACCCCTAAGTGAAAATGTCCAAATAGGGCCCAAAGTGTGAATATTTTGTGTGGCCACCATTATTTTCCAGCACTGCCTTAACCCTCTTGGGTATGGAGTTTGCCAGCGCTTCACAGGTTGCCACTGGAGTCCTCTTCCACTCCTCCATGACAACATCACGAAGCTGGTGGATGTTAGAGACCTTGCACTCTTCCACCTTCCATTTGAGGATGCCCCACAGATACTCAATAGGGTTTAGGTCTGGAGACATGCTTGGCCAGTCCATCACCTTTAGCCCCAGCTTCTTTAGCAAGGCAGTGGTCGTCTTGGAGGTGTGTTTGGGGGTCATTATCATGTTGGAATACCGCCCTGCGGCTCAGTCTCTGAAGGGAGGGGATCATGCTTCCTTCTGGGACGACAGCCATGCAGACCAATTTGATGCAGTGTGTGGCGTATGGTCTGAGCACTGACAGGCTGACCCCCCACCCCTTAAACCTTTGCAGCAATGCTGGCAGCACTCATATGTCTATTTCCAAAAGACATGATGATATGATGCTGCGCACGGGCACTCGACGTCTTTGGTCAACCATGGCAAGGCCGGTTCTGAGTGGAACCTGTCCTGTTAAACTGCTGTATGGTCTTGACACTGTGTTGCAGCTCAGTTTCAGAGTCTTGGCAATCTTCTTATAGCCTAGGCCATCTTAATGTAAAGCAACATTTTTTTTCAGATACTCAGAGAGTTCTTTGCCATGAAGTGCCATGTTGAACTTCCAGTGACCAGTATGAGAGAGTGAGAGAGATAACACCAAATTTAACACACCTGCTCCCCATTCACACCTGAGACCTTGTGACACCAATAAGTCACATGACACCGGGGATGGAAAATGGCTAATTAGGCCCAATTTGAACATTTCATTTGGGGGTATACTCACTTTTGTTGCCAGCGGTTTAGACATGAATGGCTGTGTGTTGAGTTATTTTGAGGGGACAGTATATTTACTCTGTTATACAAGCACACTCACTACTTTACATTGTAGCAAAGTGTTATTTCTTCAGTGTTGTCACATGAAAAGATATAATAAAATATTTACAAAAATGTGAGGGGTGTACTCACTTTTGTGAGATACTGTATATAACATGCTGCAGCAAAAATGACATTTCTAAAGAAAAAAATAACCTGTCAAATCCTATTTATAAAAACACTTAAGCCCCGAAAGGATTTACCCCTTTCCTGACCAGAGCACTTTTTGCGATATGGCACTGTGTCACTTTAACTGACAATTGCGCGGTCGTGCGACGTTGTACACAAACAGAATTGACGTCCTTTTTTCCCCACAAATAGACCTTTCTTTTGGTGGTATTTGATCACCTCTGCAGATTTTATTTTTTGCACCATAAACAAAAAAATAGCAACAATTTTGAAAAAAAAAAAAGTTTTACTTTTTGCTATAATACATATCCAAAAATGTAAAAAAACAAATTTCTTCCTCAGTTTAGGCCGATATGTATTCTGCTACATATTTTTGGTAAAAAATCCCAATAAGTGTATATTGATTGGTTTGTGCACAAGTTATCGCATCTACAAACAATGGGAATAGATTTATTGCATTTTTATTTATTTTTTTTTTTTACTAGTAATGGCGGTGATCTGCGATTTTTTAGCGGGACTGCAACATTGCGGCAGACAGATCGGACACTCTTGACACTTTTTTGGGACCAAATGCATTCCCTCTGTCAGTGTTTCTAGCTGTATGGGGGATGGGATGACTGGGAGAGGAGAGAGATTGCTGTTCCCAAACACTGCGAACAAGCGATCTCACTCAGCTCCCCTGTCAGAATGAGAATCTGTTTGTTTACATACACAGATCAACATTCTGCAATGTCTCGGGAGCGATCTCAGATGGCCAGTGGACATCGAGTCCACCCCACCCGCTGATTGGCTCCCCCGCTAGCCAGTGAGTGCGTGAGCGCGCCTCCAGCGGCGGGTGCTCACACCACACGTTCCTGCGACCACCGTACAGCTAGAGCAATTCGTGGGAATGAGCCAACCTGCCGCCGTATTATGACGGCGGTCGGTCGGCAAGTGGTTAAAATGACTCTCAGTTGCAATTTCCGGCACCAGACTATTAAAAAAATGTAAAAACAAAACACTGTGGGTCCCCCCAAAATCCATACCAGAACCTTATCCGGGCATGCAGCCTGGCAGATCAGGAAAAGGGGGCAGGGGAGAGCGAGTAACCCTCCTCCTGAACCATACCAGGGCACAGGCCCTCAACATGGGGGAGGGTTCTTTGAGGCAAAGCACTGTGTCCCCATGTTGATGGGGACAAGTGGCTCTTCCTGGCAACCCTGGGCTGTGGTTGTCAGGGTCTGCAGGCGGGGGGCTTTTTGGAATCTGAAAGTCGCCCCAGATCATGCCCTTCCCTTCATGTGAATGGGTATGGGGTAAAAAACAAAATGCTTGCACGTTGCTAGGTGACCCCGCCCTTATCTATATAAGAACTGTCCATGCATGGAGGAGGCATTTATTGGGCAACCATCCCAGAAGGTGGAGCATTTTTCTTTTTCGGGTCGGCAGTGCCGGGCGCCATGATTGATGATGGATTTACATTGAGGGACACAGTTTTTTACAGTCTTAAGGGATTTGTCAAAAACTTGTCTCCTGTTTTTATTTTTTTGTACACCATTTTGGGTGAATGGGTAGCGCTACTATGTACCCCATACATATTCCCCATACCTATTCACATGGGGGGGGGGGCGAGATCTGGGGGCCTCCTTGTTAAAGGAGGCTTCCATATTCTGATAAGCCTCCTGCCCGCAGACACTGACTACCACAGCTCAGGGTTGTCGAGAAGAGACCCCTGTCCCCATCAACATGGGGACAAGATGCTTTGGGTGGGGAGGGCCAAGTAGAGGAGGAGCCTAGGTTTTGTTGGTTCTGAGGAATGTAATTATGATAGGCAGGTGGCACCTCTCTGCCTGTCTGTCACAATGATGGGTGATTGCTGTGCCGGCTCCCGGAGGACATGCGGGTGCCGGGCACTGGGCTATGGGACTCCAGACTGCTGTCTGCCTCTGCCTCACAATTCTTTCTCCTCCTCCCTCCCCGAACATCGCGGGGAGCTAAGGGAGGGGAGACACAGTAACGGGCAGCAGAGATACTGAAATGCCCATGAGAAGAAGGAAGAGGAGAGAGCCACGGCGCCTCTCTCAATCCAGCACCGTGCCAGGTGTCACCCCTCTGGCGGGTGTCCCCCGGGTATGAATTATAATCAGTATCCATATATCAGTATAACTTCCTCCTTCAAGGAGACATGTTTATGCAGCACACTATGCTTATGGGTATTATATACTTCATGCTCTGATATCCCTGACTCTTAAATCATTGTCTTAGTGTCAGATACCTTTTGATAACTGTTTATGTTACTGGAAATGGTTTTACCATATGCTATGTCCAGATGCTTCATGTTATACTTGTTTGGTGTCTCACTACGCTTTTCTAATAAAAATTTACTGAACAAAAAAATATATCAGTATAACTGAAGTATATTAACGAGATCATCCATAAAAAATAGTTCAAATCATCCGTAAGAAACAAAGTTCAAAAATATAGTTATCCAAGCCTTCACTGTAAAAAAATGTCACAGTGTCGTGCTTCCATCAATAGTAGTAATGCACACTCACCAGATTGTATTGCTCTCTATGAAATAGAGCAGCTATATGGGCTTAGCAATGTAACTCCTTCCATACTGCTTCATTCCTTCAGTATCCAATATGGACTGTAAATATTTGTCTCTCTCCAATCACATATGCCATGGTAACATTCCCATCTGAATAGAATCGCAAACAGCAAAAAACAATGCTCATAGTGCAGTATTTATTGGTGACTCAAAAATGAATTACATAATAAAAAAGTTAAAAAGAGTAAAGCATCTCCACAAATAATTAAAACATATGCCACTGGTGTTAACTTAGATCCATAGCTGGCAAACCAGTGTAGAGTGGTGGCAGGACCTCAGGCAGATAACTTCGCTCTACAGCTGTTTCACGTAACTGCCCCTGAGGACATGTGGTCGCGCAAAACAGCTGTAGAGTGAGATACAGCTCATAACATAACACCCCAAACATCAGCCCATAACACCCTAAACATCTCTTGTAATAGAAATAGGCATGCTAGGTCTTCTTTACTGAGAGATCTAGGGTCAAAAAGACCCCAGATCTCTCATTTATCTTTAAAAGAAAAAAAAAATAGTTATTTTAACTTTAAGGCTGAGTTCACACTATCTGCAGCGCGTCTCGCAGCAGGGGGTCCGGTGCGTCCCCGTTCACCGTTTCAGATCCGAATTAGGTCCAAATTTTGCCTGAGTTCAGACCTGAAAGATGCACAGGACCTTTCTGCAGTGTGCTCTGCTGCCCCCCCCCCACCCCAGAGCTTTGTGAACTGGCTCCATTTAGAGGCAGTCACACTCTCCGGTCATGCAAATTGCATGTGGGAAAATTCTGTCTATCTGCCCAAGGACCGGAAGAAACGTCAGTGGTTGTTCCAGTCCTCCAAGAGCATAGAGCTGAGTGGGGGCTATCTTGCCCTCACTTGACTTCCGGCCTAGCCATCGACCACAGCGGATCGGTTCCAGGCTTACTAACTGTTAACTTAGCTTGGAAATGACCGGGAAGCGGTGGGGGTACCTCTCCTGTTGCCTATAAAAGTGATCTTCTGGCAAAACTGCTCCTGGGACCACTTTTATCTGAAAGCCGGGAAAAAAGGAAAAAAAATACTGGGGTTATGGCAGCTAGCTGCTGCCATAACAATGGTATTTAACATCAAAATCATGACATATATTCCCAGTTAGGAGTTTGGCAGCACAATGGGAAATCGCATACACTCCAAACCACTCATACAGGCAAATTAATAAACAGACAAACATTGAACGTCAGTCTTTTTGTAAATATTAAAAAGTGACAGCAACAGGAAGAACAATTTTAGTACTTTGAAACCAACAAAGGTTCACCTTCAAAAAATACAGCCAGTAAAGTCAAGGATGAAAGTATTTGTGTTATTTAGCTCTATGGCTCTGGAGCAGAGCCTTTGTAAATACTTCAGTAGTTGTACAAGTTATAGCTTAGTGTGCTTGCTGTTTTGTACTCTGTAAGTGGATTGCCCTGACCTTAGTCTCAAAAGGCATTATAATGAGTGGAATGTGAGCAACTAAACCTAGATTTAGAGTGCTTTTCCTAAACAACTGTCATGCTGCCACTGCCAACAAGGGAAAAATATTGCTTCTGTGTGGGCATATTTCATACTTCCCCTCACTATTTTGGTAGGGTAGACTACCTTGGATTCTAAAATATAGAGTATACTAAACTCTGTGTTTAGTCTAGTTAAATTAGTTTGTAGTTTGTACATTTTGTAGAATGGGATATTAGGTGTATATTATAGCCCAAATGAACCTCCAGCTTTAAACAATTAAACATAGTTAGGTGCATTGAAACAAAAGGATTTGCAAAGCCTTACAGTTAATTTTCTTTAGAAAGTAGCCACAGCCTGCCAGCATTCTGGAGAGCATCTCCTAGCTCTCTCTGTGGAAGTCTTGATCTCTCTGCAGAGGTTTAACACCCATAACTATAGCTCAGTAAGCCATTTCTCCCCTCCCTGTTTTTTTTTTTTTGGTGATGGTGGTGGTTGGGGGGGGGGGGGGGGGTTGGAAGAAATGGTCCTTTTCAAAAAGAAGGGCTGCACTGACTTTGGACTTGATAAAACACAGCGGACCAACACCAGGAGATGACATGGCTCCCCAAATCATTAAAGGCTGTGGAAAATGTTGCATTCAATTTGGAAATCAAGGTCCCAGAGTCTGGAGGAAGAGTGGAGAGGCACAGAATCCAAGTTGCATGAGGTTCATTGTGAAGTTTCCACAGTCAATATTGAGTTTATATGAGTTATTTAACTCATGACATTGTTAAACATTGCTCCACAAAACACTTCATGCTGACATTATATAAAGTCTAAACAACATCTGGTTTGTAAAGGGATATTATTATATAGTTCTGGGCCAACCTCGTTGTAAGGTTTTACACTAATGTTTTATATGTGTATTTTTTACTATTAATTGAAAATTTGGGGTTTAGAAATAAATCATTAATCAAGGATGTACCATGACACTGGATTCACAAAGCATTTAAGCTTTTAAAGATTGAGCACAGCAAAAGCCCCTTGCTTTCATTTTGTATTTCTCGAACTGAGCAGGAAAAAAGGGTCTAGGGATCTGCTGCCCTCTACTGTTTGTATTTGTAAATAGCTGTTGTTTGTTACTTAGCACAGAGTCAGTTGGTTATAGACATGTACTTCCTCTCCCTGCTAGATGGGTCAGAAAACCTCAGAAGAAGGAAGTGGAAAGAGTGAAAGTCTGAGAGCGCATGTCCTGTTCATGGGAAGGCTGGGTGTCTGTATATATATATGTATATATATATATATATATATATATATATATACCAAAACCAAAAGTATATATATATATATATATATATATATATATATAATTTATATATATATTATTACTATTTTGTGTATTGGAACACCTACCTTTACACGCACATGAACTTTAATGGCATCCCAGTCTTAGTCCATAGGGTTCATCATTGAGTTGGCCCACCCTTTGCAGCTATAACAGCTTCAACTCTTTGGGAAGGTTGTCCACAAGGTTTAGGAGGGGGTCTATGGGAATGTTTGACCATTCTTCCAGAAGTGCATTTGTGAGATCAGGCACTGATGTTGGAAGAGAAGGCCTGGCTCGCAGGCTCCGCTTTAATTCATCCCAAAGGTGTTCTATCGGGTTGAGGTCAAGACTCTGCGCAGACCAGTCAAGTTTCTACACCCCAAACTCACTCTTCCATGCCTTTAAGGACAGGAGGAGTCACTGAGCTTTAACATACAGTATCTTACAAAAGTGAGTACACCACTCACATTTTTGTAAATATTTTATTATGTCTTTTCATGTGACAACACTGAAGAAATTACACTTTGCTACAATGTAAAGTAGTGAGTGTACAGCTTGTATAACAGTGTAAATTTGCTGTCCCTCAAAATAACTCAACACACAGCCATAAACCACTGGCAACAAAAGTGAGTACACCCCTAAGTGAAAATGTCCAAATTGGGTCCAAAGTGTCAATATTTTGTGTGGCCACCGTTATTTTCCAGCAGTGTCTTAACCCTTTTGGGCATGGAGTTCACCAGAGCTTGGAAAACACACAACACACCACAGTTCCTGCACTTGGAAGTATCGACCGATGGTGAAGGCCTGACCAGAGATGCAATCCTTTGATAGTCAATCACTCTATTTATGCACTATATGATCTTGCTGCCCTCCTCAGGACCATGGGAATCCAATAAAAACTAGAGAAAAATACAAGAAAGAGAGGGGCGCACCGACATAGTGCAATACCATAAAACCATTTATTAAGGTTAAAATTCAACATAAAATATACTCACAAGCGGAGCAGTATCAAAGGCATATATCATATACAGAGACTTCAGTCTATCTCCACCACAGCTGGGGAGGATCCAGATGGCATCAAATGCAAGGCTAACGCGTTTCCAGGGCGAACCCTCTTCTTCAGAGGCTCTGAATGCCCCTAGCATCACTCATACTATTTTCCAAAGAAAAACCTCTGGATATGATGCTGAGAACATGTACTCAACTTCTTTGGTCGACCATGGTGAGGCCTGTTCTGAGTGGAACCTGTCCTGTCAAACCTCTGTATGGTCTTGGCCACTGTGCTGCAGCTCAGTTTCAGGGTCTTGGCAATCTTCTTATAGCCTATGAAGAGCGACAATTCTTCTTTTCAGGTCCTCAGAGTTCAGAGTTCTCTGCCATGAGGTGCAATGTTGAACTTCCAGTGACCAGTATGAGAAAGTGAGAGCGATAACACCAAACTTAACATATCTGCTCCCCACTCACACCTGAGACCTTGTAACACTAACTAGTCACATGACACTGGGGAGGGGAAATGGCTAATTGGGCCAAATTTGTACATTTTCACTGAGGGGTGTACTTACTTTCGCTGCCATCGGTTTAGACATTAATGGCTGTGTGTTGAGTTATTTTGAGGGGACAGCAAATTTACACTGATATACAAGCTGTACACTCACTACTTTACATTGTAGCAAAGTGTCATTTCTTCAGTGTTGTCACATGAAAAGATATAATACAATATTTACAAAAATGTGACGAGTGTACTCACTTTTGTGAGATACTGTATATGCAAACAAGAACTTTTGTTTTAGGTCAATGACCCTGAAAGTATTAAATAGAGTTAGCAAAAGGGCCAACCACTTAACTTTTCCATGAGGTCAATAGAAAGCCCTTAAAGTACTCATAAAACGGGTTTATTTTTTTAGAGGCAGTCTACCCAAAAGTTTTATTTCAGTCATTGGTGAGTCTGGTGGACTGACACATTTACTTCTACTATAGATAATATAGACACTCTTGCTTCGAATATCTTTTGGTGATGCTTACAGTGAGATCCCTTTATCATAGTTCTTGGCTCAGGTACTGCACACCTTAGAATCTTTCTATTCCTGCTCTAGCAGGGCAGCTACCTAAATCAGTGGTTCTCAACTCCTGTCCTCGGGATCCACTAACAGGCCAGGTTTGCAGGATAACTGAAATACTTTACAGGTGATATCATTTGCTGCTCAGTGATTGCAGTATTCTAGTCTGCCCCAAGGTAATACTTAAAATCTGGCCTGTTGGTGGGTCCTGAGGACAGGAGTTGAGAACCACTGCCCTAAATAGTCTTTCTCTTACAATATCTATGTTCAAACTTATCAGGAGGGATAGAAGCTTTATATGTTCCATAGCAAGCATGCAGACTGGGAATTCAAGTGAACAATCGCTACCACAAAAATCCTCAAGAGAAATTTAAAATATTTTTACATGGTTTATTTACTTTTCCCTGACGGGTTCTGTCTTTCTAAGTGGGTCCTATGCTCTTAGGAGGGAAGCCCAATCATGCGGCACTGTGATTGAGTGCACAATAATAATATCATCGGGAGCCCATCCTATCAGCTTATGATTGTTGGTAATTAACCCTGAGCTGAAGATGTCCATGCAGCTCCACTGAACGACACAGCAACAATTATATGCAGCCACTGGTATTTTATTTAATTTACCTGAAGTTCAGCTTTAAAGCGTTACTAAACCCATTAATGTGATACATTAAAATGCCACTATATACCTTTTTGGCTTATCTGTATACCTCGGTCATATGATAAACTGCAGGGTCTGTCTGAGTGCTGAGTGCTCAGGTAGGAGGAGATTTCCACTATAGCCTGTGTCACATGCTTTTATGGGAGGCGGATCATCTATGAATCAAGATGTGACATCCCATCCACTGTGTTCTTTTTTAGTTACTGGGCATGGAGGAGGAGGGAGGGACTGGGCTGTCATTTAGGATCTGTATACACACCCAAATGTGTGATGTCATACCATGTGACCTGACTAGCTCAGCTCAAGACAGGAATGTTCTCTCCAGCAATATAGACCAAACTGAGCATGTGCAGCAGTACTACCCTGACTGTGTATCATCTAGTCTTGCCAAGAGTGACCCTGCTGGAGGGGGAGGACCTGTCTGTACAGGATCAAAGAGCCTTTTTACACAATGCAGAGGATTATCCCTTTAAGTTCCACAGTGAGTATAATAAGCATGCTATACAGATTTTACTATTGTGGGATTAGTAACACTTTAAGTTTATGACATCTACTAAAATCTGAAACATCAGTTTTGCTTGGAGTAATCCTTTACATCAGAACTAATGTGATCTGTTGAAAGGGATGGATGGTACTGCACAGCCTATTTCTGTAGGTGTCAATATATAGTGATCTCATACGTTATTCTGATGTAAAAGTATGATGTAAAAATATATACAATGATGAGGATAACGCATGTAAAAATATATAGGTATAAATAGACGATATAAAGTGCAATATACAACAAATCCTTCAATAAAAATGCAGTGGGTACAATCTTATAAAAGCATTGGCTATATACAGCCTAAAACATTAAAAATGGCAGTGATATAATCCAGTGATTAAAAGTGACAGTGAAGATATAAAACAGTAATTGCAATAGATTGAAATTCAGCAAATAGTTTCACTCTTAAAAAGTCCTAATTAAAACTGTAGTGATAGTGATAACTGTGATTCGTGTTCCAAGTGTTCATATAAAATCATTGGTGCTTCATTTGAGTGCAGCGAATCTCTTTTGCAGGGGGGTGTTCACCCCAAGAGGATTCCTTCAGTGAGTGCTCCGATCGAGTAAAGTGCTCACATAACTCTCACCTTGTTAGTTAAGATCATGTGCACATCATGGTTTCTTTGGGTCCTATTCCTCACTTCCACGCTTCCTTCGAGTCTCGGACTGGGCAAACGATTGGTGCGACCAATCGGTCGCTCACCCTCTCCTGTGGTCCTAGAACTCCATGCGTCTCAGGCAATAGGGAAGAGACAAGACGCTCTCATGGTGTAGTATTGTAAAATAGTAGTATTTATTTACCCAATTAAAACCATAAAAATGATATCCAAAAAGCTACAAAACTTTAAAATATACACAGCGGCGTCTAAGCACCTTTCACTGTGTCTCCAGCAATACAGGACATAGCCTACCCGTTACGTCATGTGACTGAAGAAGTCACATGACGTAACGCGTAGGCTATGTCCTGTATTGCTGGAGACACAGGGAAAGGTGCTTAGACGGCGCTGTGTATATTTTAATTGTTCTGAGTCTCCTGACAATTGTCAGGTACTAAAGTGGAAGAAAAGTCTAAATATAGCTATTTTTAAAAATGTTTCCTCATTCCTCTTCCCACAGAGCTGCAGGATCACGTAGTGGATTGGCAAAGGTAAGTACTGATCTTTTTTATACAGGTTTAGGAGGATAGATAGGAGGAGGGAGGGAGCATTTTAAGAATAGTTATAGCAAGGGTTTTCTTCAACTTTCATTATGTCATGAGATAGGAGGGAGTATAGTTAGGGAAGTTTATAATATGATATGGTCTCAATTTTGGTTTGCAACTCTACAATCTACCTGTGCTGCAACACACTGCAAACACTTTAATGCACGATCTGCATTGTAGTTCATTGTATAAAATGCAGCAAGATCTATTGTTTTGCATTGATGTGCACTGTGGTACATTCATTTTGTGTGTTTCGGCACAATGCAGTTTGAAGTGAATGGGTCTTTAGGCTTAAAGCATTTGTAAAGGTTCACATTTTTTTCTTAAATAACAAACATGCTATACTTACCTGCTCTGTGCAATGGTTTTGCCCAGAGCAGCCCTGATTCTCCTCTTCTCCGGTCCTCTGCCAACACGACCCATCCCTCCTGCTCAGTGCCCCCATAGCAAGCTGCTTGCTTTGGGAGCACTTGTGCCTGCTCACTCCTGAGCCACCTCTGTATGTCTATTAGACACACAGAGTGCGGCTGGGCACTGCCCCCCCACTCCCTTCTCACTGGCTGTAATTGACAGCAGCTGGAGCCAATTGCTCCTGATACTGTGTCTCAGCCAATGAGGAGAGAGAGACCCGGGAAGCTTCTGTTCTTGTACATGTAGCTGGATTGGGCTAAGATGAGTATAAGTGGGGGCTGAGTGGGACGCTGCACACTGAAGGCTTTTTACCTTCATGCATAGAATACACGAGGATAAAGAACCTATAGCCTTTACAACCACTTTAAACTGGCCATACAATAGTAGATTTGCAAACTAACATTTGTATGAACATTTGTGTAAACATTCATGTGAGCATTTGTATGAAAATTCTCACAGTACATTGGAATGTTTCTTGAAATGCTTCACACTTGAATTTGCTCCAAACATTTGATTTTGGAATTAATTCAATTTCATGAAAGAAAGCCACATTCATTGTTAAGCTGGCTATACACCCCAAATAAGGTGGATGGAGCAATCCCTCTCCCGCCCTGTGGCTGAACATCAGTTTGACAATGGTGACTGTGGCAGGATATGCCAGTGCCCTTTATGTGCTTGTAGTATAACTCAGGAGTGAGCAGGAAAGGGTGATATGACAAATATCACAGTTAAGGGCCAAAGTTCAACTTAAAAAATAAATAAATAAATAAATGCACATGATTTTGCAGGTAAAAAAATGTGTATTTATTTATTTAATTTACAGGAACCTAAAAAGCACTACACCCACAATCAGCAGATAAGGATGCAATGTTGAGCTCCTGTTCAGCCTTCTCCCAGCTTTGTGCCTATACCTCTGTACAAGTTTTCTGTTACAAAACTGGAGGAAGAATGAACAATCAGCGTGCTCACAGTTCATTCAAATTTTGCTGCACTGGCAGATGGGACTTGTAGTTTTTTCATTTACAGATCTCTGTGAATTAATTATGCAGCTGTGTGGGTGAATATTCAGGCGCCTTTGTGCTAAAAAGAGCGATAGAAAAGCGCCTGAAAAACTCCCCCAATACACCCCAGTGTGAAAGCCCGAGTGCTTTCACACTGGGGCGGTGCGCTTGCAGGATGGTAAAAAAAAGTCCCGCAAGCTACATCTTTGCTGCGGTGTGGGAACGGTGTATTCACCGCTCCTATACCGCCCAAGCCCATTGCAAACAATGGGGCAGCGCTCCTGAAGTGCAGAACACTGCTTTGGGAGTGCCGCTAACCGGCACTTTTAACCCCTGTTTAACCCCTTGTGGGGGGTTAAAAGCGCACCGTTGCCACTCGAATAGGGGCACCATAGCGCCGCTATTACAAGTGGTAAAGCGCCGCAAATTAGCGGTGTTTTACAGCTAACACTTGGGCGGCCCTGGTGTGAAAGGGGTCATTAACTAATTATGTGTTTTCACTACTAGCAAAAAATTGTCTGTGGGTACACCCAGCTGGTATAATTTAACCCAAGGCAGGAAATATAGAGAAAAGAATGAAACGTTTTTGATGTGAAACAACATATTTGCTTTAATTGTTTCAGTTTAGATACACTAGGATGGATTTAATAATGACAAATAGACTGTGAACTTTACAAAGTGCAATTGCACTCTACAAGTGCAGTTGCTCCAGAGCTTAGTAAATGAGCAAAAGCTCAGCTGACTTCCAACATCCAATCATGTGCAAGCAAAAATGCTGTTTTTTTATTTTCCTTGCACGTGATTGGGTATTCTTTACACAGTGAAGATTTACCTCATTTACTAAGCTATTGCGCAACTGCAAAGTGCAAACTCTATTTGCCTTTAGTAAATAAACCCCACTGTTAACCTCACTTAAAAAAAAAGATTGAAAATTCATTTTAAATTACTTTTGAAATGTGACTGAGATTGTGTTTTGACATACTTTGGGGGCTCATTCACTTTAGAGGTCCATTACAATGGTGTGGCAACTCGTATGGGGTTCCTCTGAAATAAATAGCACCGCAGCACACTAATGTCTGGTGCTTCGCGGTAATACAGGGGGAGATTTACTAAAACTGGAGCGTGCAAAATCTGATGCAGATCTGCATAGAAATCAATCAGCTTTCAGGTTGTATTGTCAAAGATTAAATGAAGAAGCTGAAGTTAGAAGCTGATTGGCTGCCATGCACAGCTGAACCAGTTTTAGTAACCCCCCTCCCCCCCCCCATAGATTACTTTAATGCACCACAACTGATAGGTCTAAATGGACCCTGAGGAAGTAACCTTATGTAGTACAGAGCAATACTATGTAATAGCTTATAGCTGCCACTCTATAGACATTTACATACAGCATGCCAATACTCTGCAGTTTGCATGTGTTACGGATACTCAATAGAATAGGAAAGGAACAAAGTGCAAAGAGCAGCACCTATAGCAATGGATGAGAAACACACATATTCTGGTTTTCCTTTAGCAGTGATTTTTGATTGGTTCTAGAAGTTGCTATAGTTTGTATACAGCACTTTGCTACTTTCAGATTTTATTAAATAAATCAGTATGCGTTTTTTTAAGGTGTACTTTAAACAAGCTGCACATTATTATGAACCTTTTACATTACAGTTTAATAGATTTTACAATTACCATTTAAACTGGAAACTGTGGAATTGAATGTTCCGTACTCCGCAGATTTTGCAGCACTTTAACTGAGTTAATTAAAAGCAACCAGATCTAATTAAAGTAAATAGCTGATGAAAATTAGAAAACTGATTTTATTTATTTTTCCATCCAAAGGTTTGTATAGCATAGCAGATCATAAACAGAACACTGTGTTATTATGTATGTCAACCTGTCCCACAACAGCAGCCATGTGTCTGGAACCGTTACTCATTACGCATGAAACTCCATCTGGACATGATATATTAAGACTAATGTGGTGTTACTCTGAATTAATCAAGATGCCACACAGCAGTTAATGCAATACAGTCACTATCTAGTGACTTTCTGGCAGATTATAGGTTTCATTTAAAGGGGCTTGGAAATATGGGAGCTGTCTTTAAAGAATTGTTTTTAATGGTGTATGATCTGGTTGTTATTCTAAGGCTGGCCATACATTATACAATTTTCTTATACAACTTTCCTTTAGATTTGCCAAAACCATGTAATATGAGGTCAAACGTAAACACTTTCAATTTGTATGCAATACAGCAGGCCTTTGCACTACATAGTTGAAGGTACATCCAAAGGAAATTGAATGAGAAAATTGTACAATGTATGGCCAGCTTTATCCACCGTTCACTATATAGTGAGTGAGTCACTGACCTGGAACAAGACTATGCATATCAGATGGGCTCAGAGCACTCATGAGAATGTTGGGTTGCTCTCTGTGAGAGAGAACCAAGATGAAGAGAGCGATGAAGTGACCATCAAACCAGTTCATAACTTACGTAGCCTCATGCCCCCAGGACAAAGCTTTCCACAAATAGGGGGAGACTGAGAACGTATATTGAAATAAAAATATGGTAAAGTTACATTTTCACCAAAGTCTGGTGTCTGGTATTCATTCCTCTTCACCATTAAAGAATCCTGTACATAGAAGCTGGAGCAGAGATAGTTAAGGTGGCCATACAGGTATCTATTTGTAATAGATCTAAGTATGAGCGTTTAAAAACAATCATCAATTAAATATCAATGATACAACACATATGGTATCAACTGAAAATATGATCTATCAGATACAATCTTTAAAAAAAGGATCATTCATTCCATATTTATTATGATCAGTTTTTGCCCAGCCCACCCAGTTATTCATTTGAGCAACCAGAAACAATCAATAAAATTTCACAAATTTTGAGTCAAATAAAGTTTTATTCAAACAAATACTGTACCAGGGTACAAACATAAAAAATCACCAATTTTGACTTGCTAATGATGAAATCCTTTGGAAACTCACTAAATTATCGAATAAAGATTCTGTGATTTATGCTTCTTACTCATTTAGATCATATTATTTATCCTGAATCATGATTGATTAAATGATCATGTTGATACATGGCCATCTTCAGAGGGCCTGCAGCTAACCTAAACTTCCAAGTCTGTAAATTCTAAACAGGAAAGTGATCCAAATTAAACTGGCAGTGCTACTCTAAGTTGAGACAGAGGTCTCCCTGCCAGTTGCTGTGAAGGGAAGGGAAGGGTTTAAGAGCATTATCAAAAAGAAGAAAAGGTGGCGCTCACCAACTTAGCTAGCACCGCTACAGCCACGCCCCCACTGACATTTTTCGCTGTGACCAAGCCCCAGTGAGCGGAGCACATTTCAGGGGGACGTGGCTGGAGCGGCAGTGGCTAAGGCCACATTCATCTACATACTAATGCACTGAGTTGGCGAGCAATGCCTTTTCTTCTATTTTACTAATCAGGACAGTGTTATCAAAGGACTCTGAGACCAAGATACTTTTACTTCACGGAAGTAGCTGAGCCGAGATGAGTTTAGTGTAACCCTGTGGTCAACCTATAAACATTAATGTATTTGCATATTCATAGAACAAAAAATGAACTTTAAACAAGCCATCATGGTAAACTGCAGATTCTAGTGAGCAATTCATTCTCAAAGTTCACGGTAAATAGTTCATTTCAGCCTTCAGCAGTTCAAGCTCTCCTGCTCCCCTTACTGAGAGCATCTTCTCGAGTTTACATTAGAAATTAAAAGGGTGCTGAGTCACTGCTGGGAGGGGGGCAGGGTCAGTAGCGGCTGGTGTATGAGGGGCGCTTGGGTGCCGCCTCCCCGCCGGCTAAAGAAAAAAAAAAAGAAAAAAAATCAGCCTGCCCCCTGCAGGAGGCGCCAGTACATTGACTTTCTTTTTTTTTTCGGCTCCTTGGCTGTCACCTGACAGCCAAGCATTGAGCCTATTGGTCGGCCATTAAAGCCTATGTGGGTGCGCTAGAACAGGGGCACACACATAGGCTGATTAGCTATCCTGAGCCTGCGGCTCAGTGTGATTGGATGCGGTGGCTGGGGGGTGGGTCACTGTGGCAGCGGATGTGACTCCCGCTCCCACAGAGACCATGAACGCCTGGTGACCGATGAGGGGGGACAGCCCGCTCTCCGCATGCTGAATCTCTGCAGACTCAGCCCGCTTCTCCGCATGCCGAATCTCTGCAGACTCAGCCCACTTCTCCGCATGCCGAATCTCTGCAACAATCCTGCCTGCCTATTGGATGGGTTAAGTGCCGGGGGGGTCTCTGCAATGAACCCCACCTGTGTTATTGGCTGCAGAACTGCCCCCACCTGTGTTATTGGCTGCAAAACTGCCCCCACCTGTGATATTGGCTGCATAACTGCCCCCACCTGTGTTACTGGCTGCATAACTGCCCCCACCTGTGTTATTGGCTCTTCGCCCGACTCAGACGTCTCTAAGTCGTACGCCTCTCGCCCGACAGGGGGGAGTAGCCAGTGGTCCGCAAGTACCAGAGACACCCTCGCCCTCAGTGTAGGCGACGGTGTCACTGGGT
>BLSH010292483.1:559829-573429 GCA_018402905.1 Glandirana rugosa | reverse complement strand
GCGGAACTTCGGCCTTCCCGCTCACCGCCTCATATGCGACGTGCCCACAAGGTGGAACTCCACCTTGCACATGCTGGAGAAACTGTGCGAGCAGCAGCAGGCAATAGTGGAGTTTCAGCTGCAGCATGCACGGGTCAGTCGCTCTGTGGAACAGCAACACTTCACCACCAACGAGTGGGCCTCCATGCGAGACCTGTGTAGCGTATTGCGGTGTTTTGAGTACTCCACCAACATGGCCAGTGCCGATGATGCTGTTCTCAGCGTTACTATACCACTTCTATGTCTCCTTGAAAAAACACTTCGGGCCATGATGGAAGAGGATGTGGCACAGGAGGATGAGGAGGAGGAAGAGGGGTCATTTCCACGGTTATCAGGCCAGTCATTCGCAAGTGGCTCGGAGTGTGGGTTCCTGCACCAGCATAGGCCAGGTCCAAAATATTCAAGCCAGGGCACAGTTCTGGAGGACGAGAAGGACGAGGAAGATGAGCAGGAGGAGGAGGAGGAATTGCAGCAGGGTGGCACCCAACGCAGCTCATGGGCATCACTGGAGCGTGGCTGGGGGGATACAGAGGACACAGATGATATACCTCCCACAGAGGACAGCTTGTCTTTGCCAGTGGGCAGCCTGGCACACATGGCCGACTACATGCTGCAGTGCCTGCGCAATGACAGCCGAGTTGCCCACATTGTAACTTCCTCTGATTACTGGGTGGCCACCCTGCTGGATCCCCGTTACAAGGACAACGTGCCGTCCTTAATCCCCTCACTGGAGCGTGAGAGGAAGATGCGTGACTACAAGCGAACACTGGTAGAGGCGCTACTGAGGGCATTCCCAAATGATACCGGGGGCTCAGCGGAAGCACATGGATCCCACAAGACTTGTCTGTACCTTGTGCAGAATAAAAATTTAGACTGGACTCACACAGCCATTCATATACTTCTTTTTTTGAATAGGCCTCAATACAAAAAAAAAAACCATGTTGGCTACCTCCTCCTACTCCTCTACCACCGCCACTTCCACCTACACTGCCACGGTCACGGCCTAGTCAACCTCTAGGCTCCTACTCCACGTCCACCCCCCTTCCCATTTTTTTACTTGATTTTAATTTATTTTCCCTATCCCCATTTTTTTGTAGGGCACTTGCCCTAGTTTGAAGATGATTTTAGAACAGTTATATGGCTTCTACCGTTAATTAATACTTTTCAGACACAGTTTGAAGATGATCCACATTCACCTCCATTTTTGCTTTTTTTATGTTTTTATTTTTTTTCAATATTTTAAGTTATTTCCCTGTCCCCATTTTTTTGTAGGGCACTTGCCCTACCCTTACCCCCATTTTCCTTCCTTTTGCAGACCTCTAGGACTTGCCAGGACTTTGTTACAGCCATTTTTGTGCCTAAAAGTTCGGGTCCCCATTGATTTCAATGCGGTACGTTGTCCGTGCGATCGTTCGGGTTCCGTCCGGACCCGGACCCGGACTTTGTCCCGAAGTTCGGACGGACCAGCAGAACCCGAACTTCCAGAGGTTCGCTCAACTCTAGTCATGATCCGCGAGATGAGGGAGGACAGCCTCTCTCATGAAGGCATCAATTTCATTAACGTTCGTCTCTCTATTCTTGTTGTAAAGCTTGGAGTAAAAAGAGTGTAAGGTTTTCATGATATTTTGTGGGTTTTGGGTGATTTCTCCCTGCAATGATCTAATTTTGGGGAAAGAGAGAGTTCTGAATTTGGGGGAGAGTTTGGCGGCAAGTTTGGATCCTATCCTGTCTTTAGATATGTAATAATTGGCCTCCTGCCACCATAGGCTTTTCTCTGACGAGGAGGTTAGAGAGAAATTTAGAGTCCAGTTTTGAGAGGGAATCTAGAGTAGGATTGTGTTTATGAGCTTTACTTAAAAGTTTGAACTCCATTTCAAGTCTATCAATCTCAAAATTCCGCTCTTTTTTAAGTTTAGAGCCTAACTGTATGAGGTTTCCGCAGATTACTGCTTTGTGAGCTCCCCATAATGAGGATGGGGATATGTCCCCCACATCATTTAGCGAGAAGAAATAATTTATATCTCTCTCTATCATTGAGCAGTGCACAGGGTTGCTTAAGAGTAGAATTGAGCGAACCCGAACTGTAAAGTTCGGTTTCGTACCGAACTTTGGGGTGTCCGTGACCCGGACCCGAATCCGGACATTTGAAAAAAAGTTTGGGTTCGAGTTCTGGGTTCAGGTATTTGATCACGCATGTTGAATAGCTCAACAAGCGTTTCACTGGTTTTCCCTAGAAGCCATCACAGCCATGCCTACTAATGGCAAGGCTGTGATTGGCCAGTGCATCATGTGACCCAGCCTCTATATGAGGCTGGAGTCACAGTGCTGCATGTCACATGCTCTCTGGGTAGTGCAGGGAGAGGATGCTGCCGGTGCTGTGAGGGACAGATTGCAGATAGATAGATAGGTAGAGATTACTACTACTACTGCTTTTAGGGACAGATTGCAGATAGATAGATAGGTAGAGATTACTACTACTACTGCTTTTAGGGACAGAGTGCAGATAGATAGATAGGTAAAGATTACTACTACTACTGGTTTTTGGGACAGATTGCAGATCTCATCCTGCATTACAGAAAGATCTGACTGGACTAGGTAGAGTCTACTGCTTAGAGGGACAGATTATTGTTCTAAAATCATCTAGTTCTATAGGGTCAGGTTCCTGCTGTTGCTGTAAGAGACAGATTATTGTTCTAAAATCATTTTGCAGCCCTCTAGCACTTTCCAGGACTCTTTTACAGTCATTTTTGTGCCGAAAAGTTTGGGTCCCCATTGAATTCAATGGGGTCCGGGGTAAAGTTCGAGTCAAGTTCGGTACCGAATCCGGACTTTTTTCTGAAGTTCGGCCGAACCCACCGAACCTGAACATCCACGGGTTCGCTCAACTCTACTTAAGAGGGATTCGTTGAGATGCCATGGGTGTGGACCTGACTTGGGTGAGGATATTTTAAGTTTCAAGAAGACTAGAGAGTGGTCCGACCAGGAAATCTCATGAATTGACGCCTTGGAGGCCATGTGGATGTCCAGAGTGGGGATAAAAATGTGGTCAATTCTGGCTAGAGTATTATAGGAGCACAGAATAGTATGTAAAGTCCCTTGTAGATGGGTTAAATTCTCACGAAATGTCTACTAGGTCTAAGGAGTGTAGTGAGCGAGCTATGCGTAAACTTTGTTTGGGAGGCCTTTTACTCAGGGGGGCGCCAGCACCCTTTTTGTTAAGCGTTTGATCCAGCGCTATATTGGAGTCACCACCCATCACTAATCATCCCTCAAAATGGGGGGAGAGTTTCGTAAGCATTTCTGTAAAAAATTTGGCCTGGCCCCTGTTTGGTGTGTAATATGAGACAAAAGTATAAAGAATGCCAAATATGTGGCCTTTAACCAGGAGGAAGCGTCCCTCTGGGTTAGAGACCATGGAATTGGTCAGATAAATTGTTGTGAATTTGGGGTGGATAAAAGTGGGGTGAAAAGAATTTGGGAACTGGGTTTCCTGGAGGAGAGGAATTTCCAGCCCCTGGGAATGATAATGCTGGAATGGTTTGCATCTTTTAATGGGGGAGTTCAGGCCCTGTACCCTATGGGATGCCACTTTGATGCATCCACCATGTGTCTCCTGGTCAGCCATTATCAAGGGGAAGGAAATTCTCAAATAATACTACAGCACCAACCTTACAGATCCTGCTTAGGGTCCTCGATCTAGACGTCCTGTGGTACCATCCTCCGAAACTGTGGGTATTACTCCGAATACACCGCCCAGGAAACTGAGAAAGAGAGAAAAGAGAAGTAAAAGAGGAGAGGGAGAGAAGATCATAGGAGAGAAGGAGGCCCATAACAGATGGGGGATTGGTCACAGTAGGCAGTGATAGGGACCACCTGGGCCCGTCTGCCTTCGGGAGCAGAAAGAAAAAAGGAAGACATGGGTAAATCCAGGTACAGGGTTGATGTCACACAGGAGAGTAGAGGTACCTGTGTCACTTCAGGGCATTAAACTGCCCCAGCCTTAAGACCCAACTTTTGAACATAGAACATTACCAAAGAAAGCCAGCTAACTATTTTGAGGAGAGAACAACAAAAAGAAAGCTGTAGGACCGAGATCCGGGGGCGTGCAAAAAACAAGAGAAAAAAAGGGGGTGGGGGTAGAGGAAGAAAAAACAGGGGGGGGGTGCACGCCAGAAATGTTCTAGTTCAGTCATGGAATCTTGCTGTTGGATCTTTGTAGCAAGGGAAGATGTACAACAGGGTCTCTCTTAGGACTGCAAAACGTGAAAATCCGGCAAATCAATGGAGGCAGACCAGATGGAAGGGGGGGAGTCAGTGGTCCTAAAAGGGGGTCATCACCAGAAAAGAGGACTAGCCAATGTCTAAGGGAGTTTGCAAGTTATGGTATGATGTCCGTTCTCAGGGTGCAATGGCATGATGTTGTCTCCTTTGCTTCTGCTTGTGCCAGACTGGATTCAGGGGACTTGATGGAGGTGGTCATTTAGAGATGTTGTGGTGGGGTGGTTGTAGGGCTCTGTGAGCTCTGTCCAGTTCTAACATATTGTCAGAGATATCTGGAAGGAGATCCCTGATGAGTGATTTGACTGCTCCGTTTATATCCGTAATTGATTCGGGGAGCCCCCTCAAGCGAAAGTTGTAGCGGCGACTTCTGTTCTGCAATTCATCATTCTTAGAGAGAGCAGAATCCAACTGATCTTGGAGTGTTTGAATGCAAGCAATGGTCTGATTGGCTCTCTGTATAGTGTGATCCACTGTGTGTTCTATGGCATCTATGCGAGAGCCCAAGTTCTGTAAATCTGATTTAATGGAGTTGGTAATCTGTGCCGCTGTTTGAGCCAGGCCTGTTGCCAACATCTCAGAAAATTTAGCTAGGATTTGTGACATCTCTGTTGGGTGACCCAAAAAAGACTGAGGAGGCTGGGGTGGGGTAGATAGGCCTGTCAGTCTGTCCAGCCATGAGGAGTTACATGCCCCATTAAGAGTTCTGCCCAAAAGCGACTCAGTGGAAGCAGGGGAGATTCCGTGTGCCAGTATGTTACTCACTGGTGTGGACTGGCGATTGTTGCTGTCCCTGTGTGGCGATGGAAGATCCGTGATGGAATCCATGTCTGCCTCATGGTTTCCTGGTGCTGAAGCGGTCGCCATCTTGGAGAGGTCCTGGCCCTGTACTCCGAACTCGAGCCGGCGGGATACCTCGCCTCTGTGGGCTTCGCCCATCATGTGGGCGAGAGCTCCGGTGGTTCCGGGTGGCTGTCGTACTGTCTGGGTCTCAGTCCATGCAGTGTGGCTGGCGCTAGGGTCGGAGTTTGGCTGGAGTGGTGCGGAGCTCCGGAAATCAAGCGTCGATTAGGGGAGCTGCCACGCATGCACCTCTCTAGGAAACAACTCTTAAAGCAGAACTGCACCCAAAAGGGGACGTTCCACTTGTATGCCTCCTCCCCTCTCTGAAAGCAAATTCTTCCCCCCTTCGCCCACAGCCTTCTGAAACACATCACAGGTCCCATAAGGCTACAGAACCATTCAGAAAGTGCAGTGCGGCACACGCATGCACAGTTGGAAGCCGGCTGTGAAGCTGCAAGAAGTCACAGCCGACTTCCTTTAGTAAACACCCAAAGACCAGAAAAGAACCAGCCCATGTGCAGACAGTGCTGGATCCCTGGACAGGTAATTGTCCTTTTATTAAAAGTGAGCAGCTCCAGTATTTGTAGCTGCTGACTTTTTTTTGGGGAGGACTGAAGATTCTCTTTAAAGCCTTAGTTTAGTAAAAAAAAATAAAAACATTAAGCAGCACAAGAGATGGTACTTACATTAAATGTCTCTTGTGTTGCTGGCTGGTCTGTTAAGTGAGATCTAAAGTCCTCGGCCCCTATCAATTAACCACAAATCCCTACTATTCTGATGCTGTGGAAGTAACAAGAGTGCTTGACCTGTGACAGGCACTCTTCAAAAGTGTGGATTATGCCCACCCTTTCTGCCCCTTTCCTCTATTCATAGAAGCTTCCACAGTACAGCTTCCATCAACCTAATCTATGAATGAAGGACAAGTGGATGAATGAAAGCCCCCCCCCTCCATCCGTAGAGTGATTTTCATTTATAGTGACTATATACAGCTATTATGAATGGAGTAGTGGGGCAGAAAGGGTGGGCATAGTCAGCACTTTTGACGAGTGCTTATGACAGGTCCAGTGGATCAGTTGCCGACCGCCCGCCATGGATTGGGGGCAGCAACATGGCTCTCTTTCGCGAACCGCCGTCACCTGATGACAGCCACAGGAGCAAGTATTGTGGGCGCTTGCACGCTCACACACTAGCAGGGGAGCCAATCAGTGGGTGGGGTGGACTCGATGTCCACCGGCCACCAGCGATCGCTCTTCGGCAGTGACAGAACAGAGATCCATGTATGTAAACAAGCGGATTCCTGTTCTGACAGGGGAGAGGAGAATATGTTCCCAGTATATAGGAGCAGTGATTACTCTCCTCCTCCAGTCATCCCAGCCCCCACACAGTTAGAACACACTGACAGGGAACATATTTAACAGTTTAATAGCCCCCTAGTGTTAACCCCTTCCCTGCCAGTGACATTTACACAGTAAACAGTGGCTATTTAAAGCTCTGATCGCTGTATATATTTCAGTGGTCTCAAAAAAATGTCAAAAGTGTCCCATATGTCCGCCGCAATATCGCAGTCCCGCTAAAAATCATAGCTCACCACCATTACTAGTAAAAAAAAAATAAAAATGCCATAAATCAATTCTCATAGTTTGCAGACGTTATAACTTTTGCACAAACCAAACAATATAGGCTTAGTGCAATTTTTTTTACCAAAAATATACGGAATACATATTGGCCTAAACTGATGAATAAATTCGTTTTTTTTATATTTTTTTGGATATGTATTATAGCAAAAAGTAAAAAATACTTGGTTTTCTTCAAAATTGTCGCTCTTTGTTTATAGCGCAAAAAAATAAAAACCGCAGAGGTGATCAAATACCTGATGAAGAGGTCAACACCTTATAACTCATTAGCCATGCTTTTGTGTGAGATGCCAACCGCATAGTGCTTGAGGGTTATGGACTTTGAAGAATCCAAAAGTTCTGATAGACTTGATTTTACAGCTCGCTTGTGAGTATGTTTTTGACTTTTTAATAAACAAATTTTCTGGGGATAATGCGCTAGGCCGGTGCGCCATTGTTTTTTATATCTTTCCTACAATATACTGTATGTTTTAACAGTGGCGGTAGAGGGGAACAAACTTTCCCCTCGTTACATCTGGAGCCCAGTAACAGTTGCGACCCCTTGTCCTGCACCAAGGGTAGGAAGCTTCACTTTATACAGGAACAGCATCCTTAGAGAGGCTGAGAAAGTCTGTATCCCATGTCATTGTGTCAATGTATAAACTTACATATCATGAACAGGGAGACTGGTAATGGTTGTTTTTTTTTTAGCACTTTGCTTCTCAGGAAAGAGCTATTACATTTATCATTTTACTGCTGTGGGTGACACAGATTGTGCGTTTTGAAAACACAATCATTACAGAGGCTGGGATAGTTTAAAACTATGAAAATATTATTCCCTCTAGGCAGTGTCATCTATCCCTAATTAAATATCATTGCCGGATTTCCGAGCACTTTATCAGCTTTAAACAGGGAATTGACAACCCGCTGACCTTTATTGCTACCAGACTGTCAGGAAATGTAGGTGTGTGTTTCTCAATGTGAAAGATAAGTCTTGGGCAAGGAGAGGCAAAGCTTAAAGGGCAAACATGTTTAATTTCTTACAATTATCTTCAGAGGTGCAAGCCTGCTGTGAAAATGTCATTTATGTATGAAAAAGTGAAAAAACAGAAAAGATAGAGGAAAAAAATACTACCTGGACTACGGGCGTTTTAAAGAGAAACTTTAAAGCATTTACCATATTTATGTTGAGCTACCATTGGTCAATAATTTCTAAATGTAATTTGTAATGTAAATTTTACATTTTACTCACTTGCTATTTCAATGGTTTATGATTTTCTTTATAGATTCATAAATTCACTTTCTATGTGCTATTTGTTTACTAGGGACCCTTTAAAGTGGTTTGAAATTTTAGACATGAAATATGTACAAAACATATCCCTCTATAGTGTGTAGTTGTCTCAATTAGGACCCCTAAGTGTCATTTCTGTCTGCTGCTTCGTTGCTCTGCTATCTGCACAAATTGTTTCTGACAAGTTTTCCGGACACCAAGAGAAAAAGGTGACAGAGTAGAGATCTCCAGCTGATTGACATCCTCAGCTCTGTCCTGTGTGCTATGTGAATGGGTGGGGGGGGGGTCCCTTCCCTCCAATCAGCTCTCAGAGCTCTCCTCACTGATCTCTGCAGAGTGTGATTTCAGCTCTCCACCCCTTTTTTTCTGACAACTCAAATCAACCCCAAACTGTTTCTTAAGAGAAAACTTTTTTTTTTCATTTTGGATGAATCTATCTAATCTATTAGAAGGTGATTGGAGATCCAAAATATTACAATTACATAGAAATATAGAAAAGTGATGGCAGAAAAAAGACCAAGTGGTCCATCAAATCTGTCCCTTTTAAATGTATACAAATTGTTTTTTTTTTGTTATAGATCTATGTTTGTCCAAAGCTGCTGTCACTGGAACAGAAAAAGAGAAGAATTCTTCCAATGGGGGCGCCTGTTGTGGTGGTGACAACTGTTTAATTTTGGAGAGAATTCCTCCCACATCCTGGTGTGTCTCTAAGGCCTGTTTCACACTGGCTTAAGCCCAAATCCTTAATCCTAATGGGAGTACTGATTGTCATTTTAAGCAAGCTGCTAGCAGGCTTCGGCAGTCATTCAACAAGCTTTAAGAAGTGCTGAAGTCTGCTAGCTGCATGTTTAAAGTTGGCAATCAGTACTTCCATTATGATCTGTGTTCAGCATTTACAAATTGGAGCTAAATGGTACTTTAACCGCTTCCCGACCGCGCGCCGTCTTTTCACGGCGGCAGTCGGGGAGCTGGGCGCGAATCGACGTAAATAGGCGGCGATTCGCATTTTGCCCACCAGGGGGCGCGCGCGCGCCCCCGCCGCACTCCTGAGGAGTGTGCCCGCGGCTCGGGCGGACCCGATGTCCGCCGGCGAGCCGCGATGAGCGGCTACAGGGAAAAGAACGGGGAACCGCCGATGTAAACACGGCGGTTCCCCGCCCTGTCAGTGGGGCATGAGAGATCTACTGATCCCTGTCACTGGGATCAGTTAGATCTCTCATGCCCATGTTAGCCCAACCCCCCCACAGTAAGAACACACCCAGGGAACACACTTAACCCCTAGCTCCCCCCCCCCAGGTTAACCCTTTCACTGCCAATGACATTTATACAGTAATCAGTGGACATTTACATTTCTGATCGCTGAATAAATGTCATTGGTCCCAAAAAAGTGTCAAAAATGTCCGACATGTCCGCCCCAGATCGCATTACCGCTAAAAATCGCAGATCGCCGCCATTACTAGTAAAAAATAAAAAAAAATTAAAAACCCCAGAAATGAATTCTCATCATCCGTAAACGCGGCCACTTTTGCGCAAACCAATCAATAAATGCCGATTGCGATTTTTTTTATCGCAAATATGAGGAATTATATAAATAGGACAAAAACGGTGAAAAAAATTATTTTTTTATTTTTTTTTTTGATTTGAATTTTAGCAAAAAGTAAGAAATTTGTTTTTTTTTTTGCAAAATGGTCGCTCTTCTTTTGTTTATAGCGGCGATAAGAAATGACGCAGAGGCGATCAAATACCACCAAAAGAAAGCTCTATTTGTGGGAAAAAAAGGACGCAAATTTTGTTTGGGTACAACGTCGCACGACCGCGCAATTGTCTGTTAAAGCGACGCAGTGCCGAATCGCAAAAAGTGCTCTGGTCCTAAAGCTGCAAAACCTTCCGGGGCTGAAGTGGTTAAAAGCTTTCACAAAGCTTGCTGAAAGCTCTGCAAATGCTTTTGCAAAGCTTGCTATTCATACTGCTCTTATACAGGCTGAAGCTTGTGTGTGAAACAGGCTTAAAGTGATTGTAAAATCTCGTTATTTTTTTATCAAATTTAACAAACATGTTATACTTACCTGCTCTGTGTAGTTGGTTTTGCACATAGCAGGCCAGATCCTCCTCTTCTCGCGTCCCTCCTCGGCTCTACTGGCCCCTCCCTCCTGTTGGGTGCCCCCACAGCAAGCAGCTTGATTTGGAAGCACCCAAGCCGTGTTCCAGTATTCATTCAGACACGGCCCGCCCCCTTTTTATTCTCATTGGTTGACTGACTTTGATTGACAACAGTGGGAGCCACTTGCACTGCGCTGCTTTTTCAGCTGATAAGGAGGGGAGTCTAGGACAGCCAAGACATTCCTACAACATCGCTGGAGCTAGATGGGGCATAGGTACATTTTTTGGGGGGGTTGAGGAGGGTGCTGCACACAGAAAGCTTTTTATCTTAATGCATAGAATGCATTAAGATAAAAACAAACTTCTGACTTTACAAACCCCTTTAACCACTAGCCGACCAGCCACTGTTTTTATACGGTGGCAGGTTGGCTCTCCTGCATGAATCACCATAGCTGTAGGACAACTCATGCAGGTGCAGTTGCGTGCAGGCTCGCACCCGCTGCATACTGCGGGAGCTTGCCGGCAGGTCAAGCGGACTCGACGCCTGCCGGCAACCCGCAATCGCCTAGTACAGAGGCAGAACGGAAATCTGTAAACAAGGCTGATCCCCGTTCTGACAGGGGACATGACAGAGATCTGCTGTCCCCAGTCATCGGGAACAGTGATCTCTGTCATGTCCCTGGCAACCCACCCCCTCTACATTTAGAACACACCTAGGGAACACAGTTATCCCCTTGATCGCCCCATAGTGTTAACCCCTTGCCTGCCAGTGTCATTTTTACATTGATCAGTGCATTTTCATAGCGCTGATCAATGTAATAATGTCACTGGTCCCCAAAAAGTGTCATTTTGGGTCAGATTTGTCCGCCGCAATATCGCAGTCCCGTTAAAAATCACAGATCGCCGCCGCTACTAGTAAAAACAATAAAAAAAAAGTCCCTAAATCTATCCCATAGTTTGTAGATTCAATAACTTTTGCACAACCCAATCAATAAACACCTATTGCAATTTTTTTTTTACCAAAAATATGTAGAAGGATATAAATTGGCCTAAACTGATCAATAAATTAGTTCTTGCTATACTACATATCCAAACAAAAAAAATAAAAGAAGTAAAACATTTTTTTTTTCAAAATCGTCGCTCTTTGTTTGTTTATAGTGCAAAAAAATAAATACCACATAGGTGATCAAACACCACCAAAAGAAAGCTCTATTTGTGGTAAAAAAAGGACATCAATTTTGTTTGGGTACATTGTCGCACTACTGTGTAATTGTCAGTTAAAAAGTCGCAGTGACATATAGCAAAAAATGGCCTGGTGATTAAGGGGGCAAATCCTTCCGGTGCTGAAGTGTTTAAAATGTACCACATGAAAGCAAATACATTTTGGTGAATGAATTTATATGTATGTATACATGTATAAAAATACAATTGTTACAATGTGATACATAAAAAAGATTACTATGTAAACCTTAATAGCTGTTTTTTTATAGCCTACTATGGTGAATATTGGCATCAGGTTTTATTCTCAGTCAGTTACAACAATAACTGGGATTCCATTTATGAACATGTGATTTATGTCTTAAAGTAGAAGTAAACCCTCCATCGGTTTCAGCCAAGGAAGCAGCCATCTTAGCCTTTGTTTAATCATCAATTGCCCTGATGTGATCAGTTATGACACCAGTCATTGGATGGTTTGACAGTTTGATTGAGAGAACAACCAGTGTGACATTTACATATCCGGCACATGCCAGGAACGTAACTGTTTTTTGAAACTGTTAAATCGATGAGTTTACTTCCGCTTTAATGTCATTATATAATGTCATTCATTCGTAATTCTTTTATAATTGTACACATTTTTTTCATAAATAACATGTATTTTATGTTGATTTGATTTGATCTTCATTTACAATGGTTGTCCATTTTAATAGTACATATTAGAATTTTACCCTAAAATTTTAGCATCAGTTTTTCACTTATTCATTTTCATAAGTCAACAATGAATTCATGCTCTATATCTAGAGAACAATTTGTGATTTTTAAGTCCTTATTTGCTTAAAGCGGAGGTCTGTCGCTCCTTTAAAAATTAAAAGTCAGCAGCTACACATACAGTAGCTTCGGACTTTTACCTTTAGGACCCTAAAGTCCTAAAGTTAAAAGTCCAGCAATGTCGGTGCCGCCCAACGATATTCGTATTGTTGGACGAGTGCAGCTGCCCCCATTGGGACTTAGGGAACCCGGACATGTAGCCATTCCACTTCACGGCCGGGCCCCTACAGCGCATTCATGAGAAGCTGCTGCGCTTTCTCATTGGCGGCGGTGGAGGAGGAGGAGGGAGCCCGGCTGGTGATGGCCGTGGCCCTGGGCTCCTGGAGTGTGGAAAAGGACACCTGTCAAAGACAGGTGTCCTCTTCCCCCTCCCCTGAAAGGTGCCAAATGTCACACACACCTGAGGGGGGAGGTATCCAACCAGCGGAAGTTCCACTTTTGGATGGAACTCTGCTTTAATTTGCTCTCCTTTTTTTATCCCTGATATAGCCTTGATTTTTCTTTTATATTATTGTTTCATCTGCATTATGAATTAAAAGACTATTGACTTTTGTCTTGAGGAAACTATGGGCCTAGCACCTAGTGATAAATATAGAGCAATGTCTGAGCAGGTTACTTGCCATATCTTATAATGTTTTACATTTTTTTTCTGAAGGTGCTATGGGTAAATTGAACAGTGAATGTTATTAGAATAAACAACAGAAAAAAAGGAACCGCGCTTACATCACCAAAACCAATCCAAATGAGTAATACTCCAGCTGGATATATATTAATGTTGTAAACACTAACAACGTGAACACCTACTTGGTAAGGCAAAACCTGTGCAAAATACTAATAAAGTGCAAATAGTGAGCGCATCATATACTTGGTGTAAGCCAAGAGCCCATAATACTGAAGCACATAGCTACACCAATAATTAAGTATAACAAAACACAAAATAACAATATATATATATATAACAGTAACTATACTGTGCAAATCTCCTGTACAAAGAAACAGTACAAAAAAATGTCTCTGTGCAAATAAGTGTCTTTGTGCATAAAGCTTTTCAATCCCAAGGGATCCTCTTTAAAACTGGGGTGCACTGTGTGGTGAAGGATCGTATCTGTCACTTTTGGACCTAAAGTATTATTCTGGAATTGTTTAATCTCTTCTTACCCTGGTTTTAAAGAGGATCCCTTGGGATTGAAAAGCTTTATGCACAAAGACACTTATTTGCACAGGGACACTTTTTTGCACTGTTTCTTTGTACAGGAGATTTGCATAGTATAGTTACTGTTATATATATATATTGTTATTTTGTGTTTTGTTATACTTAATTATTGGTGTAGCTATGTGCTTCAGTATTATGGGCTCTTGGCTTACACCAAGTATATGATGCGCTCACTAT
>BLSH010292483.1:535450-549541 GCA_018402905.1 Glandirana rugosa | reverse complement strand
ATCAACGTATCACCAGTGCAGTTAGAGTGCCTCTGTTGTTCTAGGGAAGCTGACAGCTTATCTTCATGGCTGAATACTGTTTTTAATACAATATAAACCATGAGGAGGGACAACCCAGCCACAGGTGAGCTCCTCTCCACCTGATTTAATGCTTCTTGAATCAAAATACCTGGGACAAGGTTTTTCCAAAGTAATTTTGCCTTCCTTATGAGAGATTGACTATAAAGGTTGGTGAGTGGGTGCCCAACAGGCTGTGGAGGAAAGCACTGCTATGATTACTATCTTTTGTCTAATAACAAGAGGACTGTTGTGAACAATATTAGGTGTTTTAAGGATTATACTCACTTGATTATGCGTTTGGACGCTAGGTGGACTGATATCATAGGACATTATTAACCACTTGCCCTCCGGAAGATTTACCCCCCCCCCCCCTTCATGACTAGGCAATTTTTATCTCAAATAGAGCTTCCTTTTGATGGCATTTGATCACCACTGGGTTTTTTATTTTTTATTGCATACAAGAAAAAGACTGACAATTTTGAAAAAATAAAAAGCAATATTTTTTTTACTTTCTGCTGTAAAACATATTCCATAAAAAAAATTGAAAAAAAAAATCAAATCTCTTAATAAATTTTGGCCACAATGTATTCTGCTACATGTCTTTGGTAAAAAAAAAATCCCAGTACCTGTATATTGATAGGTTTGTGTCAGGCTGGGTTGACACTGCTGCGAATTAGATGCGGATTTCCCCACATCCAATTCGCATGTCAAGAGATTTTGACCAGCTCTCTATGGAGCCGGTTCACACATCTCCGTAGTGGCTCTGATGCAAATTGCATAGGAGTCCTATGTGTCTTCTGGTCTGTTTCAGGTCCAAATTCAGCCAAAAATGTGGGCTGAAATCGGACCTGAAATGGTGAACGGGGACCTCTGCTGTGAGCCGCTCCATGCTGCAGTGTGAATTCAGCCTTAAAGTTATGGCGTCTACAAACTATGGATTTTTTATTTTGATTATACTAGTAATGGTGGCGATCAGCGACTTATAATGGGGATGCAATACTGTGGCGGTCAATCTGACAATAACTGACACTGGGGGGAACTAACTAACTGCCACTGACATCACCAGTGCCATTATTACAGTGATCAGCACTAATAATATGCACTTTCACTGTACTAATGACACTGGGTAGAAAGGGGTTAACATCTAGGGCGATCAAGGGGTTAAATATGTGCCTAACATGTGTTTGTGTGTGTACTGTGTGCTGCTTTTACTGGGGATCTAGTTGTTTTCATTCCCTGCTTAGTTTACACTGACAGAGCTGTGTTCTGTGAGTCTCCGAGCCAATCACCGAGTGTCAGCGTTCAATCACTGACCAGCACCTGGTGATGAATCACGGCACAGTAGACATATGCAGAGCGAAAAAAATGTGTTTAGTTTTTTTTTTCGATTTGTTATATACATACGTTTGTTTAGTTAGATTTGTGTCATTAGTTTAATTTGTTTTCGGAATTTGTTTTGTTTATTCGTTTTCAAATGGATTAGAAACGTTTTCAAATCAATTTTGAATAGTTTTCGAATTCCAAAAGTTTTCAAATTTGAATTGTTTTCAAATTTGAATTGTTTTCAAATTTAAATCGTTTTCCAATTTCCAAGGAGAATGGGGTGGAGTGGAAAATGGAGGAATAGAATGGAAAAAGATAGAATACAATAGAGGGGAATATAACAAAAAACTAAAGAATATAATGTGGTGGAGTGGAACAGAGCTCTTTTGCTCTGTTGTATTCTATTAGTTTGTTTTCTGTTATATTCTTTTATAGTCAGTTTTTTTTTCTGTTCTATTCCTTTGTTTTCTATTCTATTTTGTTCTCTTTGGAAATTGGAAACCTATTCAAATTTGAGGACTTTTCGAATTTGATATTGAAAACTATTGCAATTTGAAAACATTTTGAATTCAAATTTGAAAACTATTCGAATTAGAAAAGTATTCGAAAACTATTAGAAAATTATTTGATTTTAGAATTTTTGTTTTTCTGAATTCGTTTAAATTCAGTACTAATGTAATTCAAAAATTTGGATACATCCGGATTTCCGAAAAACGAAAATTCATCCAAATTTTAATTCAGAACAAAGCTAACAACACATGTCTACAGCACAGCTTGGCTATATATATATATATATATATATATATAGTATCTCACAAAAGTGAGTACACCCCTCACATTTCTGTAAATATTTTATTATATCTTTTCATGTGACAACACTGAAGAAATGACACTTTGCTACAATGTAAAGCAGTGAGTGTACAGCTTGTATAACAGTGTGAATTTGCTGTCCCCTCAAAATAATTCAACACATAGCCATTAATTTCTAAACCGCTATCAACAAAAGTGAGTACATCCCTAAGTTAAAATGTCCAAATTGGGCCCAATTAGCAATTTCCCTTCCCCGTGCCATGTGACTCATTAGTGATACAAGGTCTCAGGTGTGAATAGGGAGCAGGTGTGTTAAATGTGGCGTTATCACTCTCAGTCTCTTACTGGTCATTGGAAGTTCAACATGGCACCTCATGGCAAAGAACTCTTTGAGGATCTGAAAAAAAGAATTTTTGTTCTACATAAAGATGGTCTAGGCTATAAGAAGTTTGCCAAGACCCTGAAACTGAGCTGCAGCACGGTAGCCAAGTGGTTTAACAGGACAGGTTCCACTCAGAACAGTCCTCACCATGGTCGACCAAAGAAGTTGAATGCACACGCTCAGCGTCATATCCAGAGGTTGTCTTTGGGAAATAGACGTATGAGTGCTGCCAGCATTGCTGCAGGGGTTGAAGGGATGGGGGGTCAGTTTGTCAGTGCTCAGACCATACACCGCACACTGCATCAAATTGGTCTGCATGGCTGTCGTCCCAAAAGGGAGCCTCTTTTAAAGATGGTGCACGAGAAAACCCGCAAACTGTTTGCTGAAGACAAGCAGACTATAGACATGGATTACTGGAACCATGACCTGTGGCCTGATGAAGACCAAGATAAACTTATTTGGTTCAGATGGTGTCAAGCGTGTGTGGTGGCAACCAGGTGAGGAGTATAAAGACAAGTGTGTCTTGCCTACAGTCAAGCATGGTTGTGGGAGTGTCATGGTCTGGGGCTGCATGAGTGCTGCCGGCACTGGGAAGCTACAGTTCATTGAGGGAACCATGAATGCCAACATGTACTGTGACATACAGAAGCAGAACATGATCCCCTCCATTCAGAGACTGGGCCACAGGGGAGCATTCCAACATGATAATGACCCCAAACACACCTCCAAGGTGACCACTGCCTTGCTAAAGAAGCTGAGGGTAAAGGTGATGGACTGGCCAAGCATATCTCCAGACCTAAACCCTATTGAACATCTGTGGGGCATCCTCAAATTGTATGTGGAGGAGCACAAGGTCTCTAACATCCACCAGCTCTGTGATGTCATCATGGAGGAGTGGAAGAGGACTCCAGTGACAACCTGTGAAGCTCTGGTGAACTCCATGCCCAAGAGGGTTAAGGCAGCGCTGAAAAATAATGGTGGTCACACAAAATATTGACACTTTGGGCCCAATTTGGACATTTTCACTTAGGAATGCACTCACTTTTGTTGCCAGTGGTTTAGACATTAATGGCTGTGTGTTGAGTTATTTTGAGGGGACAGCAAATTTACACTGTTATACAAGCTGTACACTCACTACTTTACATTGTAGCAAAGTGTAATTTCTTCAGTGTTGTCACATGAAAAGATATAATAAAATATTTACAAAAATGTGAGGGGTGTACTCATTTTTGTGAGATACTGTATATGTAGGAAGGCCAGTGGGCTGGCCTGAATTTATGGGAGGAGCCCGGAGGGTATTTAAGCACCCTCACTCTCCAGGCTCTTTGTCGGTTCCAGTGCACGATAGCACATGTTACTGGGCCGGCTCTCCCCAGCTCACGTCATGTTTGTGAGTCTGTGCATTTGATCACCAGCTTGCTCGCTCGCTGTTGCAGGTAGGATTCGAATCCTTTCATTTCATACGCTATGTTACAATTCGTTATGTTTCCTATCCTGCATCTCCTTTTGTACTTAGCTGCTTCCAAGTTGGTTTCATTTGTGGCCCGACATCATACGGCACAGGCATGGTAGATTTGAAAGTTTCCCTCTGCCTATTTTACGATACATTCTCAGAGCCAAGCCTCGAGCCACTGTCGGCCGTTATCCAATATCATTCGATGCAGGCTTTGTTGCTCACAGCATTCACTGTCTATGGGGGTTGCCATTGCATCCATTGGGTGATTAGCATGTATTGTTTGCACAGCTTCTGTGGCTGATTGAGGGGTAGTTGGACCCACCTGGGCCTTGGCTGCACTCAATTAGCCTCGGGGGTTGGGTAATTGGTGTTCAGTTGAAGCCATTTCAAACTCGTATGAGATTAAATTCATGCATGCTACAACCAATTCATATCGATCATACCATTCACCTCACAATCGATTTGTACCGAATCCATTGCATAATCACCACAATCTGATTCGAGCCTAGTCACAACGGTTTGTATCGGATGCATCACACACACCAAGTCGCATCGGACCATGTCACTTACTCTCTGCGTTTTATTACCCTATCTACCAATTCGTATCGGTTCATGCCTTCCCTTCAACCGATTTCGATCGGTTCATGTTATTTTCTTGACTACCGATTGTTGCATCGGTGCAATTCCTACCCCACAAAAGATCCATGTCAGATACTTGCCACAGTCCAACATTTACCTAGTTACCGATTCATACTGGTCATGTTGTTTACCCAGTCCATGTTATCTTCCCGATGGGTTACCCTTCCTGCCGACTCGCATCAGTTCATACCGTTTTTCACTACCAAATCGCATCGCTTCATGTCATTTCTTACTACCAAATCGCATCGCTTCATGTCATTTCTTACTACCAAATCGCATCGATTCATGTCATTTTTACTACCAAATCGCATCGATTCATGTCATTTTTACTACCAATTCGCATCGATTCATATCATTTCTTACTACCAATTCGCATCGCTTCATGTCATTTCTTACTACCAATTTGCATCGATTCATGTAATTTCTTACTACCGATTCGCATCGCTTCATCTCAGTTCCTATTGCTGACGCATGTCAGTTCATTTTATTCCACTACCGATTCTCAGCGCTTTGTGTTGTCTTCTACTACCAATTAGCATCGGTTCACGCCACTTCCTACTACCGATTCATGTAATTTCCTATTTCTCATGTTGGTTCATGTCATTCCACTACCGAGTCGCATGGGTTCATGTCAGTTCTCGCTACCGAGTCGCATGGGTTCATGTCAGTCCCCGCTACCGAGTCGCATGGGTTAATGGCAGTCCCCGGTACCGAGTCGCATGGGTTAATGGCAGTCCCCGGTACCGAGTCGCATGGGTTAATGGCAGTCCCCGGTACCGAGTCGCATGGGTTAATGCCAGTCCCCGGTACCGAGTCGCATCGGTTAATGCCAGTCCCCGGTACTGAGTCTCATCGCTTCATGACCGTTCCTTCTACCGATTCGCATTGGTTCTTATCAGTCCCTACTACCGAGTCGCATCGGTTCATGATCGTTCCTACTACCGATTTGCATCGGTTCATGACTGTTCCTACTACCAATTTGCATTAATTATGTTAGTGTCATGCCGCTAATTATCCTCAATTTATCTATCGATTTGCATCGGCTCATGTTATTTCCTACCACGGATTGGCATCGAAGCAAATCAGTTCACATGTAATTTAAGTCGACCCAAATTTGCTAAAGCCACTACCGTTTCGTATCGGTTAGTGTTTTTTCCTTACTACCAATTCGTATAGATCCATGGCATCGGTTCAAGTTCCACGCCAAGCACAGTTACGGTTAGTTTGGCCACAATACACCCCACTTGCTATTTACTATCTTCATCCTTCACCTATTTATAGGTCAATTTTGCAATCGCAGCAATTTATCAGTACAGGTTCTTGGAAGCATGCATTCGAGGACCACGTCTTGCAAATCGCTGGAAGCACAGGTACGTGTTACTCCATACATTACAGCAAGCAGGCATTGCGATCGCTGCAAGCACGTGTTGTCATTTAAGCCCCTAGCAAACGCTGCGATCACGTAACTATACAAACTCCTTGCGATCTCTGTCAGCATGTACAAACACAAACTTCTTACAAATGCTGCAAGTATGCTTAACTAAACGCCTTCCAAATCGCTGCCAGTGCGTTTGACACTCCCCGCAACGCTGCAGGCATGCATTTCAAACTTGAACTTCTTGCAATCACTGCAATCACTGCGAGCACGCATCATCGCAAACCCCTCGCAATCACTGCGAACACTCACTGTCAAACTCCTTACAATCGCTGCATGCGTGTATTTACGTAAATTCCTTGCAATTTCTGCGGGCACGCATCAACATAATACCTCTCAATCACTGCGAGCACACATTTACATAAACTCCTTGTAGCCGATGCGAGCACGCATCATCACCAATCCCTCGCAATCGCTTCGAGCAAGGACAAACACCACCCCATTACAAGCACATTCTCAGTGGCACACAATCAGCCACACACCATTTTAGTGGCACTTAATCGGCCACACGTCTCCAGTGACATTAACATACGGGCCACTCATCGTTTTCTCTGTCATTTCTCCTTAGGTCAGTCAAGTTCAGGTCGCATCCTGCATCAGATTGGACGTTTACCCCGAAAAAAAAAAAAAGAAGAAAAAAAAAAAAAAAGGGAAAAAACCTTCCCAACGTAGGGATCGCTTCTTCATCAGGGCCACCTGCATAACATGGGTGGGACAGCCTCGGTAGGGAAATAAAAGAGAGATAACTTGTTCACTCATGTCACTCCTACTACAGGTTCGATCCATACCAGGACCTTAATGATAGAGCGTTAGTCAGGTGTAGTTCACGGGTCTTTTCTGTCACATATTCTGCAGCACTCTGTCACTAAATCTTCGATTTTACATACACCATTCGGCATACTAAGGTTGGGCGTTAGTTACTGTCACATGTCTATGCATTACACTCTTTTCGGAGACCGAATCTCCACCTCACAGACAAGGTCGCTGAACATCAACTTGCTGACAGTGCAAGAGTTAAGCAGACCGAGCATGCGTCAAATCTACAGACCGAAACATTCCTACATAGGCTGTACCTGACTCCAGCTGCTTGCCCCAGCATGCCCTGGGGCTCTAGTCCACACGTTTGTGCCCAGCACAGACAGGCACCCGAGCTATCGATTACCTGGCCAGTCGCCTCCTGGCTCACCTCGGTGCCACGCACTTTCTTGAGTTTTCTAAATTTCCACTATACACTGTTCTATGACCGTAGAACACCTTCGGCTCTATCTATGCATGTAATTTCGTTCCTGTACCTCTTTCCTCATTCTTGAATTTCTGTATCCCACTCAGTCCTTTTCCCCTGTTCCACACCCCCTTTTGACACATACCCTCTTGTTTTTCTCAAGACCGACTTGAGTGTCACCGACACGGAACTCTTTTCGCCACTTCGCTGGCCTACGCTCCCCGCTCTGTGCTGTCTGTCAGCCAATTGGCCACACTGCAAACGGGTGCACAAATGTGGCCACAAGTTGCCCCTTCAACCCCCCGCCACCTCAGGATTCCACACTGGCTTCATCACTCTACCTCTCTCTACTCACAAGTGCAAAAAAAACCTCCAGTCAGCAACCCTCGACAAACAAGCGATCGATACCCTGCTACCGGCTAAACTAGACAAACTATCTGTGATCGGCCCTTTCCCCGAGTAACCTTCCAAACCCTGGAGATTCAGCCCTTTTTGGGCTTGTCAAGGGCAAGTTCTCCAATAATTTTGGTTCTTTTTCTGCACCTCATTCTTTGCACATTCCAAGCTTGAATTCCCTTATTCCTTCCAAGGAATTTTCCTTGAAATATACATCAGGCGACGTAGCTGTTCAAGCAGTCTTTTTTCGCGGAGCCTGGCACACCGAGCCCAGTGTCAGTTGGTTATCCATTACCTAGGTGATTTTTCTACTCATCAAGCGACCAGACATACCACCGGTAACCTCGATAGGTTGAGAGTGGTGTTCAACAACTACAATGTTCCCATAGTCGAATTCAAAGTGGAAGCCCAGCACAAGCCATCACCTTCAGTGTCACTTTGGACACACGCTCCATGCAAGCCAGCTTTCCTCCTGGCGAACTAGCCATATCAGGTCGGTCGTTCATGACTTTACTCTCTCGCAGGGGTACTAGGAAACAGATGCAGACTTTGCTAGGGACGCTCAATTTTTACAATAAGTATTATTCCTCGAGGCCACTTTTTTATCTTACGGCTCCTAGTTTTCCTTACTTATGTACAAGGTGCTGACCAAATCATTCGGTAAGACCCGGCAGCCATTGCCGGCTTACAATTTATGCAGAACTCATCCCACATTGCTAACGGCATATTAAGGTTATCCCCACGGCATCAGCGGGATCACCACAGGTAGTCAGATGCTTCAGCTTCTACAGGCTTCGCTGCTATTTTCTGCCCATCACTGGTTCGCAGGTCCTTGGCCGCCAGAAATCTTGTTAATTCCAGGTTACTCTGTCATCCTGACTTTTTGAGCTGTACCCAGTCATGGCAGCTGTTCAGGTCTGGGGCCACACTTGGTCAGGACAAACCATGGTCTTCACTAGTAACAACCAGGCTATGACCAAAAACGTAAACAAAGGTAGCCAAGTCGCTCCCCATTCGAACCACCATTCAATATACCCATAAGCATATCCAAGGGAAAGCAAATCGCAGCGAATGTGTGATCACATTTCAATTTTGGCTCATTTTTCAGTAGTATCCTGGAGCTGACCTAACCATGGATTGAAACGGCTGAGGGCAAATGCTTGCCCATTACGAGCACCATCTTTAGAGACATGTCTAAAGTCCTCGCACAATCCGTGTTCGGGGTTCAGCCCAGTCTAGTTATTCAAGCGGCCATCTACCTATCCTACTATGTTTCTTTTTGCGGCCTAACAAATTCACCGTCAGCGGCGCTAGCAGCCAGGTATTATACAAACGCCACTTAACTAGTTTCCAAACTATTACGTCCATCACCTAGAAGTCTCCAAACCCATCAGATCAGACCCAGGGTCAACGTCAGCCTCTTCTGGACTATAAACTCCTGGTGCCCAGTTGCGGTGCTTGACTAGCTACCGACTCGCCTACCCAGTCTCCCCAACTCTAGCCCATTATTGCCTTTCCCTATCAGCCCATCAAGTGGCAACCAATTCATCAGGCATGTCAGAATCACTGTCCAACTTTGGCCTCGACCCCTGCCGGTACTCCGGTCATTCCTTCCAGATCACAAACAGCTTCAGCAGCATCTCAGCATGCAGTATCAGACCATGTGATCAATCAATTAATTAGGCAGATTGTAGTCTGGCTGCTTGGCTAGATACATTCCAAACCTCAGTTGGAGATGGCACAAGCCTTTGCCAAGCTTGCTCATCGATCATTTTACCAATTAAGGACTACTTCCCTAAACTGCATATTTTTTCCACCTTCTCTTGGCATACCGACCAGATGACCAAGGCACACCTCAGGTCTATTTATGTTGTAAGTCTTGTTGCGTGTTTATGTGATCCACATCTATCTTCGGTCAGAGGGCCACGACCATAAAAAAAAAAAAATTATATATATATATATATATATATATATACTGTATATAATGTTTGTTTGATACTTGTTTGGAGAATTGTGTATGGAGAATGTTTTTTTTGTTGTAATATACAGTAGATCTTCATATTATTGAGGTAAAGTGATGCATTGAGGATTGCATTTGATTCTCTGTTTACAATATATCATTAAAGTTTAACTCCACTTTTTGTTGAGAAAATAACAATCCCCCCTGGGTGACCTATGTAAATTGCAAAGATGTTAACAAGCTTTAGTGAAATTCCACATATTTCCTACTAAAAAGCTGTTTGTTTCACCATGTTTCGCCAAAATTGAAATTATTATTGTAGGTGATGCCTAAAATTTGACTTGTATCTTAGGGCAGACTTCTGAGAAAATCAGTCTTTGTAAATTTTCCTATCGCACTCCTTTCTGGCAAAAAAGCCCTAATGTAATTGGGTGCTGTAACGAAATCCAGCTGGGTCCTGGAGATCAATCGTCATGCAAGTGTATAAATTCGTCAGCACACCACGGATCCTTGTCCAAAAGTTTCGTTTATTGCAAAGAAAATCGCATCACAGCAGATTGCAACGTTTCGGAGCCGCGCAGGGCCCCTTCATCAGGCATGTGATCATGAGCATCACATGCCTGATGAAGGGGCCCTGCGCGGCTCCGAAACGTTGCAATCTGCTGTGATGCGATTTTCTTTGCAATAAACGAAACTTTTGGACAAGGATCCGTGGTGTGCTGACGAATTTATACACTTTCTGAGAAAATCAGTGAGCCAATCACACAAGAAGCAAATTACATTTCTGGGGTGGTTCTATACACCAACAGTGTACAGAACGCCTCCAGGTTGCCATATAACACTGAATTCTACAGAAAATTGCAGCGGCTGCAGATTGAAAAGGAAAGGCAATTTTTTAATAACATTTAATTACAATATGGCTTGTGTAGCAATTGTGTATGTATATGTGTATGTATATATATATATATATATATATATATATATATATATATATATATATATATTATATTATTTAATTTATTTATTTTTTTTTCAATGAAAGTGGGGTTACCCTTTAAATGCATTTTTTTTATTGCAAGCAGTGTAAGTACCGGAAATTAGCTTCTCACAGTCTACCGTACAGCAGTTTAGAGAGGATGACAACAGCATAAGGAGCCAATCAGTGATTCTGCAGTGCTGAAGAAAGAACTGTGTGACAAAGATTAGCTCATCAGTGTTCTTCATGTCCCTTGACTATCCAATCAATTACATGGGGTGGTGGAGGGTTGGGGATGTAAGGAGGAGACTAGCAACTGAAAGTGAAACTTCAGCATATAAAGATCAGGCCCCTCTCCTACTAGGCAGAGCAGCACTGTGAGGCAGAGCTGGGTAAATCTCGGGACTGGATAGACAGAAATTCAAATCCTTTGGCAAGAAAAATAGCTCCTATTTGCATTTCATTTATGTAATAAGCCAATTATCTTGAGTTTAGCTTTAAAGAAAAAATCCTGTTTAATGCCTTTTAGTCAGTGATTATTCACTATTGTTGGATGACAGCAAAGTCAATTTAATTGTTTCATTTATAAGTACAAAGAAAAAAAACCCCATAAAGTAATGCAATCATTTTCCCAGGCAGTGGGTATCTGTGTTCTGTAGTTAACATTTGAAATGAACTAAAAAATGCCTGGAAGCTAGACATGCCTTTTTGCCTGCTGTTTCCCATACAGTTGAGGACATTTAATAGGATGCAGTCCACATGGGTCACTAATGCATTGACAGATTGACTTTATCTTTCCCCTGAGGATGAATTTATCAGTTTTGCTGGCTAGAAGCCCAGATGCGGTTTTGTCCTTGAATGTTTCTGGAGAGAAGAACACATCAATAGTGACCAGACAGCATCAGTCAGCATCTCCCTCAAGCCACTTTGATCCAATGTCTCATCACTCGTTGTCAGCACAATCAGGTAAACCAAGAGGAAGTTGGGGAGCTGGCGGCAAAGTAGTGCGTCTTTTTTGTCGTGAACTGGAAATATCAAACATTTAATATCTTCTTCAGCAGAAATCTATCATTGGAACTGTACATATTCTGGAAGATCACCTAAGAAATAAATGAATGAAAAAATGTTTTTAAAAAAAAGATATATATATATACTATATTACCAAAAGTATTGGGGCACCTTTCTTTACACGCACATGAGCTTTAATGGTATCCCAGTCTTAATATTCAATATTGAGTTGGCCTACCCTTTGCAGCTATAACAGCTTCAACTCTTCTGGGAAGGCTGTCTACAAGGTTTAGGAGAGTGTCTATGGGAATGTTTGACCATTTTTCCAGAAACGCATTTGTGAGGTCAGGCACTGATGTTGGATGAGAAGGCCTGGCTCGCAGTCTCCGCTCTAATTCATCCCAAAGGTGTTTGATCGGGTTGAGGTCAGGACAGTCAAGTTGCTTCACCCAGTGTTAATTTCGTCAAGAAAACGTTTCCAGTGACGAAAATTATGACGAAAATCAGGTCAGTTTTCGTTAACGGACGAAAACAGGATGAGAATGTGAGTCAGGGACGTTTGCCCTCATGAACTAACTTCTGGTTTTTCATGGAACTCCGTCTGCTTCTGCAATCCGCTCCCAGCAAGCAAGCGCATCGTGACTGAAAATGAAAGCAGCACTGTGCATTACAGGCCAGCCAGGCTGAGGCCTCCGGAGTCCCGACTCCTGACGAGACTACTGCACCGCCAAGTGCCCAGATCAGAGCAGACTGTGAGTACAGTTGTGGTGCTGTACATTACAATTACAGCAGGCCAGAGGCCTCCCCTCCCCTCAGACAACCTCCAGAGCACACTGTGCAACTGTGCATTACAGGCCCTCTTCTGAAGACCACTGGTAGTGGCATCCAGGGCACTGTGGATTACAGACCATACCGCAGACCACCATTCAGCACTCTGCAGCAGCAGCATTACAGGCCTTCTCAGACCACCATCCAGCACTGTGCAGCATTACAGGTCTCCTCTGACCACTGTCTAGAGCACTATGCAGCACAGGCCTCCTCTGACCACTGTTCAGAGCACTGTGCAACATTACAGGCCTCCTCAGACCGTCCAAAGCACTGTGCAGAATTACAGGCCTCCTCAGACAGTCCAAAGCACTGTGCAGCACAAGCCTCCTCAGACCACCGTCCAGAGCACTGTGTACCATTACAGGCCTCCTGAGACTGTCCAGAGCGGCTAAATCTGTGAGTTTGTTCAAACCTTAATACCATAAATAATAACATGATATTAGATTTTTTACTCCAGGTGTATGTAATGAGTTTGGAAATTACAGAGAAATGCTTAAATAATGCATTACAATTTGATTTTAGTTGACTAAAATGATTTTATTCAACTAAAATGTACTGGAGATTTTAGTTGACTAAAATACAATAACGAAAAAGACAATGAATAAAACTGAAACACTTGCAAAAGACTAAAATGGGACTAAAACGTCATTTTAGTCCTAAGACTAAGACTAAAACTAAAACTAAAATCAAAATTTGCTGCCAAAGTTAACACTGCCTCCACAGCAAACTTGCTCTTCCATGTCTTTATGGACCTTGCTTTGTGCACTGGTCCAGAAAGTGAATGAAAATCTGCCCAAAGTTGGACAGTTGCCAATGGAACATATGCCACCATTGAGATAATTCCCCTCATCTCTTGCTTGGTGATAACTTTTTGTAATTTTCCATCACTTTTTTTCCTGGTAACCATGGTGAGCAGGAATCCAGAGAGGGTATATCACTGTACACCCCACTCCCAACCCTCCCCCGGCAGGAACACAGACAGCAAAAAAAAACAACACTTGCCAATATATATCGAAAACCAATAGATAAATAAATAAACATGTTTCTAAAGATATGCATGCAAAGAGAAAACGTTCATTTATATACTTTCGATTATGGTGTTTTCAAGCACACAGCTGACTGTACAATGCCATAGATGAAACTATCATATTTCATTTGGTTATGATAATATCTCAAATTCTGTACAGTTATAGGTATAGTATAACAAAATTAGTTATGTAGTGAATGCATTTAGTAGTCACAGTATCTACATAATGTAACTTTTTATTTAAAGTGGTTGTTAATCTCAGACATAAATCCCTCTATAGTGCATACTTGTTTTAATTAAGAGCAATGTGGGGTTGATTTAATAAAACTGGAGATTGCAAAATCTGGCGCAGCTGTGCATGGTAGCCAATCAGCTTCTACCTTCGGCTTGTTCAATTAAAGTGTGGATATTGACATGTCTTAAACTCTATAATAGTATTGGTTTACTTTATACTATCAAAGTAGATACCGTAACATGTCAGTCGACACACGAACTTTTGTGGTATTAGCTTTCATATATTTACTTGCAAAAGAGAAACGTACGTATAGAAATCTTTGTACAAATAAATA
>BLSH010292483.1:519142-535440 GCA_018402905.1 Glandirana rugosa | reverse complement strand
CCCCCCCCCCCCCCCCCCCCCCCCCCCCCCCCCCCCCCCCCCCCCCCCCCCCCCCCCCCCCCCCCCCCCCCCCCCCCCCCCCCCCCCCCCCCCCCCCCCCCCCCGCCTTTCCTCCAATCAGCTCTCACACATAATCTCTGCCCCCTCCTCTGTGGTACTAACAGATGAAGAAGGATTTGAACACCTTTTTGTCCTTTTGAAGGGGTGTAGATAAGAGGAGATATACATGTAAAACTTATGTAGAGAGATCTCTGTATATCATCTGAGGCTATTCACTTTACTGGGTATACGTGAGGGTTTACATCCACTTTAATGCTTGACAAAAAAGAACCTGGAAGCTGGTTTTTATACAGAGCTGCACCAGATTTTTTTTCTCTTTGGTTTTAGTAACTCAACCCCAAAGTGTAATTTCTGTCTGCTGACTCTATCCTCTGCTATCAGCATGAATCACTTGTGAAGTTTTCCTGACACCAAGAGCAAAAAGGAGGCCTCCAGCTTATTGACAGCCTCTCTTCTGTTCCCGTTTGCTGTGTGAAAGGGGTGTGTGAGTCCCTTGCCTCCAATCACCTCTCAGAGTTTTCCTCACTGAGATTTGCAGAGTGTAACTTCAACTCTCCGCCCCTTTTTTTCTGACAGCTCAGACAAGCTTTATAACTTCTATAATTTTAAAAGATAAACAACGTTTGTAGAAGGATTTATTTTATCTATGTGTATCACCTGAGGCTAGTCTCTTCACTGGGTATATGGAATGGTTTACAACTACTTTAGGCCCCACTTACATTTGTGCAGTTAGGTGCGGTGCTTACTAACAAGTGTTGTGTCTCATGCTAACATGCATTGTGTTAAGGCAGGACATACATTTTGTTGGGCGGCCGGTCACACACCACAATGAACTAGAAAACTTCTAAGGAAATCGTTATGATGAAATGCATCAAGTAAGGAGGGATTTGTGATGTGAACAGATTGTATAGATGCTCTCTCTGCGGCTGTGGATGTCAGTCGGAGAATCCAACAAGAATAGGCTGTTGTGAGCTGTGCTGTGATAGCACTTGATTTACGCGTAGCACATTGTTAGTGGTCTTAATGGAGTATTTTTAAACAGTTTTTTGTTTTTTTTTAACCTGATTGCATTCTCTGCATTATGGTAAAAAACACTCTACTGCCTGTCCTACCCATTCCCATCCCTAACACTTACTAGAGGGGAGCACTGTTTTATGTTACACAGGAGCTGAATGCAGTAAAAACACAATTTTGACACTGTTTGTAATTTATTATCTTTCAGTTGCTGAATTTAAACCCATAGGCCTGATTTTAAAAAAAATAAAAAAAGCAATTCACCCACAGGAAAATGATCAACACCACAGTACAATTAAATAATCATATTGCATTACTTTGCATTGAGGTAATGCTTATGTTACACAATGCTAAGGGAAGCCATCTTTAACCAGCTATGGACATGTTACACTCGTAATCTAAGTACTTTGGGTATGTGTAATAATACCAGCCCCTCCTCATTCCATGTATATCTCCAGCTGCAATTACTAGCAATTCCCGACTGTCATTTTGGCAGCTGGGGCTTGCTTTAACCACTTGCTTACTGGGCAGTCAAACCCCCCTCCTGCCCAGACCAATCTTGAATGACAATTGCGTGGTCGTGCAACGTTGTACCCAAACAAAATTTTTATATTTTTTTCCCCACAAAAATACATTTATTTTGGTGGTATTTGATCACCTCTGCGTTTTTTATTTTTTGCGCTATAAACAAAGAGAGCGACTATTTTTAAAAAAAGAACAATATTTTTTACTTTTTGCTATAATAAATATCCAAAAAATATATTCATCAGTTTAGGCCGATATGTATTCTTCTCCATATTTTTGGTAAAAAAAATCGCAATCAGCGTATATTGATTGGTTTGCGCAAAAGTTATCACATCTACAAACTATGGGAATTGATTTATGGCGTTTTTATTTATTTTTTACTAGTAATGGTGGCGATCTGCAATTTTTATTGGGACTGCGATATTGCAGCGGTCATGTCGGACATTTTTGACACTTTTGACACTTTTTTTGGGACCAATGACATTTATACAGCGATCAGAAATTGAAATAGCCACTGATTACTGTATAAATGTCATTGGCAGGGAAGGGGTTCAACACTAAGGGGGCAGCGAAGGGGTTAACTGTGTACCCTGTATGTGTTCTAACTGTGTGGGGGCGGGGCTGCCAGGGACATAACAAATCGAACTGATCCCTATCACAGGGATCAGTAGATCTGGTATGTCCCCCTTCACAGAACGGAGAACCGCTGTGTTTACATTGCCGGTTCCAAGTTCTGCCGTTCTAACACAGGATCGCGAGCTGCCGCCGGCTGTGTGTGTGTGCGGGGAGTGTGCAAAGGGGCGGACTTCTGTGGACGTCTTTCTGCGCAGGCCAATTTTCAGCTTTCAGCTCTGCCACTCTTTGAATGACAATTGTGTGGTCATGCGACACTGTACCCATATGAATTCTATTATTTTTTTCACACAAATAGAGCTTTCTTTTGGTGGTATTTAATCACTACTGGGGCTTTTATTTTTTGCTAAACAAACAAAAAAAGACTGAAAATTTTGAAAAGAAAAAACATTTATCATAGCTTGTTATACAATTTGGCAAACAGGTAATTTTTCTCCTTCATTGATGTGCGCTGATGAGGCTGCACAGATGGACACTGATAGGCTGTACTGATGGGCACTGATGGGCAGCACTGATAAGGCGAGTCTGATGGGCACTGATAGGTGGATGAGGCTGCACTGATAGGTAGCACTGATGGGCACTGATAGATGGCACTGATGGGCACTGAAGGGCACTGATGGGTGGCACTGATAGGTGGCACTGATGGGCAATGATGGGCACTGATAGGCACTGGTAGGTGATACTGATAGGCAGCACTGATAGGTGCCACTGATGATGAGGCACTGATGGGCACTGATGGGTAGCCCTGGTGGGCATTAATAGGTGGCACTGGTGGGCACCGGTAGGTGGCACTGGTGGGCACTGAGTGGTCTGGAATGTGCGGGATCGATGTCCCATTTACTCCAGACGATAACCTGCTTTTTTTTTCTCTTCACCCTTTTAGCGTGAGATAAAAAAACTGGTTACCGACTGTGTTTACATCACATGATCAGCTGTCATTGGCTGACAGCTGATCACGTGGTAAGGGGCCGGGAGCATTGCCTCTGATCGCAGTGCAAGCCGCACATGCCCCGCAGGGGGCACGCAGGCAGCTCATGCATGGGAGGGCATACATGGACAGCCTCCTGGCAATTTGGGCCGCGCTTTCAGCTATAGCACGGACGGGAAGAGGTTAACCCTAATCAGTCAGCCCTAATTAATTTCATTCTCACATTTGTTGCTGCTTTTTTTTCTATTTTTTTAAATATTTATACTTTTTCATTTTCATTTGTTTATTCTTTCATTTTTTTTTTTTAGTCTAGCATTTCAAAAAAGTGTGAACGTGAAAACCAATGCCTTTAGTTTATTTGTACATTACTTTTCTATGCTTTGTAATTGAAAAAAAAAAACATTTTAGTGTCATTAGACACAGAAAAAATATAAAATAAGCTCCTTTTATTGAAAGAAAATGCTGCTGGTTGTAAACTAACACTAGTCAAAACAGAAAAAAGCACACTTTGTTTCAATTTGTTGCATCTTTTGTCGATAGTTTGCATAAAAAAATGTAATATTTGTCAAAATAAAATTGCAGAGAGCATGCCTTGTTTGTACTGAAAATGAAAATATATATTACTTTGTTATCTTATACCAAAGGTATTGCTTAATCAATAGGCCCATAGTGGAAATGTAAAAATTGCTTTGGTCCAGAAGGGGTAAACAGGGGTCAGAGCTGAACTGCTTAAGATCAAGTGTTCATTTAAAGTATAACCAAGCTTTTTAATAAAGCAACAATGCCTTCCACATGAATTCTACACAGTGGAAGGATTTTAGCAAACACTTTTTCTTGACGCATCATGGCAGCATACAATGGGGTTGTGGCTTCACCCCACAACCTGTGTAGGACTGGTCAAATATAAGCTAGACCTGGCTCGCAGCATTCTCCTTTTTCTCCTCACCTGATCAGGACTGGAGTCACGAGGTATCCCTTACTGCTTGTCGCCCCAGCCAGGTTCAGCCCCTCTTGCGTGGAGGTCCTTTCTGTACAGCCTCTAAATAAGCTATAAGGTTGGAGCCCCATTCTGGTGGTCTGGGGGGGGGGGCTGATCCAGCCTCTCCTGGGTGGAAGTCCTTCCTGTACATCCTTTAAATGAGCTATATGGTGGGGGCCCTGTACTGGTAGTGCTGGCCTGTCAAAGAAAGCTTCAAATAAGCTTTGGCATAAGTAGCAGACTTTTCCCTTTGCTTTCAATATGCTTTTCTCTCTTTTTCTCTGTTTGTCAGTGCTTTCCTGCATATGGCTGTTGTGGGTGTTTGCCATTTCCAAGATAGCGACAGTACACTCAAGCATGTATGGCAGGAACTGATGTGGCCACTGTGGCCAGATTCCTGGCCTGCCCTTTTCCAAGATAGTGCTGGGAGCCCCAGACTGTGATCTGAGCATGCTCAGGCACTGAAATCATCACAAATGGCCAAAGGGACCAGTTTAAATGGTTTTAAGGCATTTTTGGGCAACACATGGTGGTGTTCTCTACTAATGCGTGTTGGATGGTTATGTGGTCATTTGCAAGGATGTTTTCCCTTTTAATGGCATTCACCTGGGCTATCCTATCTCCTTCTTAGTGCTTTCTCTGGGATCACTGTGTCATGCTATTTTTCTTTTCAGCCTGCTGCTTTGCTCTGTTTCTACTAGAAATGCTGCCCAATCAGACCACCCATAGCTAGTAAGGTAAAGGGATTAGGTAAGTAGTGAAGATATTGAGAAAAAGAGGGCCAATACTGTCTACAACCCTGTAAGGACCTTAAGACAGAGGGAGCCCTCTAAAGGTTAAGACAAGTCGCCATCTATGAGCAGACATCCAGGCAATGTTGATCAAGGTCATTATCGCACCTCTCATAATCATTGCTCCCCATCTACAAAAAACAGTTTACCAGCCCTAATAGTTGCTGCTTTTGTGGTGGAAAGTCATTGTCTGACAAGCTAGTCCACTCGGAGGAAGCAGCAACTGAGTATGCCATTGCCTGGCAAGCTAGTATGTCAAGTCTGCCTGGAGTAAGTGGTATATATCCCTGCAAGGACCTCATGATGAAGGGAGCCCTCTAAAGGCCATAATAGTTGCCATTTAGGTGCAGACATCTAGGCAATGCTGATCAAGGTCATCATCTTGCCTCTTATTATTATTGCTCCCTGTCTACAAACAACACAGGTTACCAGCCCTAATGGTTGCTGTGTTTGTGGTGGAAAGTCATTGCCTGAAAAGCTAGTCTGCTTGGAGAAAGCAGCAACTGACAGAAGGGGATGCCAGGGAAGTAGAAGCCTTGATTAAAGAATCGGCAAATGAGTCGATACATGAAGCCTCCACTCAGTCTGCGGCTAAATTGCCTAACGCTTCCAACTAGGGATGCACCGAAATTTCGGCCACCGAAAATTATCGGCATTTTCGGCCAAAAACTGTGCTTTCGGTTTTGGCCGAAACAAAAAAAAACAATACTGATAGGGGGCGGTGTGTCTGGTGTGTTATGCAGATGAAAACATTAACATTGCACAGATAGCACTGTGCATGAAACTGTCATGTAATTACACTGCAAGCAGAAAGAGACAAACAGTGAGTCATCGTGACTTTATCCATTAATGGCTCATTCCCGCCACACAGAATAAAAGTATTCTTTCAATGGCAGCCATTTTCAGTTTTGGCGTGGAGAGAGATAGAACAGGGCTCTGTTCAGTGCTATTAGTTAGTGTTTAGTGAGTTTACCCGTGCTATCCAGCCACAGCATGCAGAGGAGGTGGTGGTCTGGCTTACTAAACCTTCCTCATCCTCCTCATCCTCTGTCCCTCAAGCAGAGACAAGTGTGCAGTCCCTTGTAATTTCCAGAGTGGATAAACCTGCCTCCTTATCCACGTCTATTTCTGCCATAGCCCCAACATCAACCATGGAGGAGTCAGCTTAGTTATTTGACCACAGCATCAGCCACTTGCTCCTTGATGATGCCCAGCCATTACTGGATTCAGATGTTGGTTCTGAGGTTGAGGATGACAGGAACATGAGCCTAGAGATAGGGGAGAACACTGGTAGACTAATTGGCATTCATGTTCCCCCAGCCGCAGCGTATTGCCAAGTTGTCTCCAGTGGTAATGAACATGGAGGAGATGGAGATGATGATGATGATGAGATCACTGATGGGACTTGGGTGCCAGATAGAGCAGAGGAGGAAACTGAAGGTGAGGCGGCACAACCCCAAGGAGGCCGACATCAAGAGAGTAGAGAGGTGCCACCCTATTCCATCACATTCTGCAGCTGTTATCTTCCGGCCCACTTCCCTGGACCTTTTTCAGCACATCTGCAGCAGATTGCACTGTTGTTATCTGCAAACTGTGTCTCAGGCACATCAAACGTGGCAAAAACACCAGCCATTTGGGTACCACATGCTTAACAAGGCATTTAACGTCCAACCACTCAGTCCGTTGGCAAGAGCACCTAAAAGCCACACAAAAGGGGCACAAATCTGTCCCTCCTCCTCCTCGTTTCCCACTTCAGTCTACCCCTGCTATACCGAGTCACGACCTCTCAGCAGCCTCCACTGACAAGGATGATGGTATAGCACAGGGTGTTCCAGGTCCTAGCAGCACATCTGCCAGCAGCATACCACCAGCTGTCAACTGTAGCCGGCAAATTTCTGTGCCCCATCTGCTGCAGCAGAAAAAAATACAGTCACTGCCACCCACATGCCCAGCGTCTAAATGCAAGCTTGTCAAAGCTGTTGGCTCTCCAATTTCTGCCTTTCAGCCTGGTGGATTCTGCTCCCTTCCGTGAATTCGCACAATGTGCTGTACCACAATGGCAGGTTCCCAGTCGCTAATACATTTCACATAAGGCCGTTTCATTTCTCTACTATCACGTGCAAAGAAATGTTCTGGCATCGTTGGGCAAGGCAGTCAGCCACAAAGTCCACATTACTGCTGACACATGGTCCAGCAAGCATGGGCGGGAACGATATATTTTGTTCACAGCACATTGGGTAACGCTGCTTGCAACTCAGAAGGATGCAGGACAGGGCTCGGTGCTGCAGCTTGTTGTGCCCCCACATCTCCATACAGTTGGTGGTGATGGTGCCAGACTTGTGAGCTCTACCCGCTCCTCCTCCTCCTCTTCTGCCACCTCCATGCCCTCCTCTGCAGAATTGTCCTATAAACAGGTACCCCCAAGAGTTCAAAGGGCTATTGCATGAGTCAGGCTAAAAGGTGCCATGCAGTGCTTCAGCTGGTGTGTCTAGGGGACAGGAACCACACCAGAGCAGAGATTCTTGCAGCTCTGCAGGGACAGGCCCAGAGGTGGTTCACACCATGCCAGCTGGAGCCAGTAATGGTTGTGTGCGATAATGGCTCAAACCTCTTGTCCACCCTTAGACAGGGAAAGTTGACACATGTGCCATGCCTATCATGTCCTCAATTTGGTGGTGCAGCATTTCCTAAATACGTATACAGGGTTGGAAGATGTGCTAAAGCTGGACAGAAGAGTCTGTAGCCATTTCAGGCGGTCATACACAGCCAGTGCTTGGTTGGCTGAAATTCAGCGGGAATTCCACCTACCCATTAACCGCCTGATTTGTGACATGCCCACCAGATGGAACTAAACTTTGGCAATTCTGCAGCTGCTATACATGCAGCAGAGGGCCGTCAACGAGTACCTGTGTGAGTACGGCATGACAACAGGCTTTTTTTCCCCACGCCAATGGCTGATCATTAAGGATGCATGCATTGTATTGTCACCATTTTAGGAGGCAGTTTCGTAGACTGCGAGGGAGGGGGAATACATGTGTCAATCTGTAGGCGATGGCTTTCCAACCCCAGGACCCTTGGGAGTAGTACATGGCTGGGAGGAGGAAGTTCCAGATGCTGTTATCCTGAGTGACCCTGAGGAGTCTGCTTCTCAAGCTTCGGCAAAGTTGAGGCACATGGGCAACCTCATGCTTCAAAGCCTGGGAAAGGACCCAAGAATATGTGGCATAAAGGAGAAGGATCATTACTGGTTGGCAACCCTCCTTGACCACCGTTATAAGGGGAAGGTCTCAGAACTCATCCCATCTCCACAGAGAGTGCAGAAGATTAAATCTCTTTAGGACACATTAAAGAGGATTTTATTGAACATTTATCCTGACTCCAATAGTTTACAGTGTCATTGAAAACATAGTTTTGAGTCTTCTGTTGGCCAAGAGAGGAGCATTGGAGAAGACATCGGCCTAAGTGATGCATTTTGGAATTTTTTTAGTCCTCGCCGTCCAGGGCTGTCAGCTTCCACATCCCATCGGCAGCGTCTGCATCACATGGTGGACGATTACCTCTGGGCGAAAACAGAGATGGAGAGCTTTCCAGTTGACAATCTGTTTGACTTTTATCAAAATTAATCAGTCCTGGATTACCAGTTATGAAGCCCCTGATGCCGATGTCACCAATTAAGTGTTTTTGGGATGTGAAATCTCTACATGACTTCAAGGCTGCCTAGCTTTGAGGGTGTTCAATCATTTCATCTGGAAGAATGTTTTTGGTATAGTTTTCATGGGCACAATTAACACCCAAAGACCAATTTTTCAGCACCTGTTTGACAGGTGCATATCATTGCAATTTTTTACATCAAGGCCAATTCTGGCTTTCATCAAGAGTACCTCTATAGGGTTACGGTGGGAAGGCGCCACCGACACCCAAAGACCAATTTTTCTGCAGCTGTTTGACAGTTGCATATCATTGCAATTTTTTTTTAACCTGTAGAGATTCGCGCTATAGACGAAAGACGTCTACAGCGTGGATCTGAATCTCCGGGAGGACGTCTATAGACGTCCGCCCCTTTACACGCCCCCTGCGCGCACTCACAAGCGGCAGCCACCGCACGCTGCGTGGGCATGATGTCCGCTCCTGACCCGCGATCGCCTTACAGAGCTGTAGAACGGGGAACCGCCGATGTAAACACGGCGGTTCCCCGTTCTGTGAGAGGGGGACAAGCAGATCTACTGAACCCTGTCACTGGGATCAGTTAGATTATGTCCCGGCCAACCCATCCCCCCACAGTTAGAACACACCCAGGGAACATATTTAACCCCTTCACTGCCCCCTGCAGGTTAACCCCTTCACTGCCAATTACATTTATACAGTAATCAGTTGACATTTAAATTTCTGATCGCTGTATAAATGTCATTGGTCCCAAAAAAGTGTCAAAAATGTCTGACATGTCCCCCCCAATATCGCAGTCCCAATAAAAATCGCAGATCGCCGCCATTACTAGTAAAAAAAAAATAATAATAAAAACGCCATAAATCAATTCCCATAGTTTGTAGATACAATAACTTTTGCGCAAACCAATCAATAAACGCCGAGTGCGATTTTTTTTTTTTTTACCAAAAATATGTAGAAGAATATAAATCAGCCAAAACCGATGAATAATTGTTTTTTTTAATTTTTATTTTTGGATATTTATTAGAGCAAAAAGTAAAAAATATTGTTCTTTTTTCAAAATCGTTGCTCTTTGTTTATGGCGCAAAAAATAAAAACCGCAGAGGTGATCAAATACCACCAAAAGAAAACTCTATTTGTGGGGAAAAAAGGACATCAATTTTATTTGGGTACAACGCCGCACGACCGCGCAATTGTTATTCAAAATGCGACAGCGCTGAAACCTGAAAATTGGTCTGGGCAGGAGGGGGGTTTAAGTGCCCAGTAAGGAAGTGGTTAAAAGGCCAATTCTTGCCTTCATGAAGAGCACCTCTATAAGGTTATGGTGTGAAGGTACCACCGACACCCAAAACCCAATTTTTACGCACCCGTTACTTCTATCCAAAGTCAAAGTGACACCAGAATTTATCCAAAAAATCTCTAATCTTGTTCCCAGTGCACCACATTGTGGCCTCATCATACACACTGGCTCCCCAGCTGTTGCTGAGCAAAATAAAGGCAGCTTGCAGAAAAAATTTAATTTTTTTGGCTTTATAGATGCAATTATTGCTGCAGCAGATTATAGACATGGTACAGATCTGACACTTTACAGGTAGACTAAGGGGACCCCCCAGGCACTATATTGGAAGGATTTTTTCATTTTTATGCTTTCACTTTAAAAATAAGAAAATCACTGCTCATTTGAAAATTATGTTTTTTACAAACTTTTTTTTCATTGATACATGTCCCCCAGGGCAGGACCCGGACCCCTATAACCATTGTATGCCCAATTACTTGCATATAAGCCTTCAAAATGGGCACTTTTGATTTTTGACTATCGGGTCCCATTGAGATTAATGGGGTTTGTAATTTGCGTGTGAACTTTCGCGATGTTCGAAAGTTCTAGTGCGAAACGAACAGGAGTTCGTTCGGCCCATCCCTACTATCCAATCTGAGAGATTGGATGCTCTCTGTAGGTTTATCAGACGCCTACTTACTGTACTTGTCCCAATACATCTTGCATTTCAGTTCCACTATCAGTTTTGGTGCCTCCCCAGTGGTCTGTCCACTTCCTTCAGGGCACTCACAAAGGTCTTACTGTCTGCAATAGCAAGGGAGTTAAAAATATACCACTACTATGGCTTCCTTCTTCTAGTTAGCAATTAGGAGATGCTTATCTAGCATTGGGATGCCTTGCTACACAATCTACAAATTTTGATAATTAATTGGAAGAAAAGCTTCCTCTGCCCAGCCCAAAGACTAGGGTTCTTGGGGACATTTTTGGATACACAGAAGAATTCAGTAGAACTTCCATGATGGAAGATCCGTCCGCCTGATAGAGGAAGTCAAAGGAACTTTGGGAGTGAAGTATCTAACAGCAGAACAGTGCCTGAGTATCCTTGGTTCTTCTTAATTGACCAATTGATGTTTTAAATTGAATATTATGATACCAGATCCCAGTCAGAAAGGTTTAAAAGAGTAGGCTTCTCAAGGTCATGGTATGTTCACTTTGCAAAGCATAGTATTGAATCCTCTTGAACTGAGAGCAGAGTTCAAAGCCCTTCTGGCACTGACTCCTTTTTTAAGAGGAACAAGAGTTGTACTGTGTCTAGATAGCAGTAAATGGTAGAATACATAGGCTGTCAGTCGAACTTCCAGTATCGATAATTGCAATTATGCCATTTTTGCTGAGGATAAATACAGTTGCGCTTATGTGCAATAAAAATAGATAAATAAACATCAAAATATTGATATATGTCCCAGTGAATAATCAAACTCAAAAAAACATAATTAAATCAACTAAGTGCCTAAAAAAGTCCTTAAGTTCGTGATTCCAATAGACAAAAGATTGAAATAAATGGATAACACAGGAAACGAATCCCTCTTCACCAATGTGACAAAAATCCAAAATGTGTTCATAAATTGGGTTTCACCAGAAAGATGTGTGGTCCCAGCACCGATGATAGGTTCACTAATAACACACAGAGGTACCCTTACCGAAATGAGGGGATCTGTTATTGCTAACAGATCGACCGCACTAGCAGAAATAACCCTCTGCGGGGTGAACTCAGATGGCGTCCCACTCTTTCCTGCAATAAGCACTCCTCCGTGGTTTTAGATGTTATGCATGGTCCCATCAGCATGGAAAGAAAGATTTGGATTTTTGTCACATTGGTGAAGAGGGATTCGTTTCCTGTGTTATCCATTTATTTCAATCTTTTGTCTATTGGAATCACGAACTTAAGGACTTTTTTAGGCACTTAGTTGATTTAATTATGTTTTTTTGAGTTTGATTATTCACTGGGACATATATCAATATTTTGATGTTTATTTATCTATTTTTATTGCACATAAGCGCAACTGTATTTATTCTATAATTTTGTTGGTGATATTATCTCACTAGTTGTTGCTGCTGCCACAGTCTTTATCCTAGCGCAATACTGTTCCACCTTAGCCTATTTTTGCTGAGGAGACTCTGGTGTCTGTCTCTCCTACAGTTAAGCACTAAGTCACCACTGCCAGTGATGACGGATCTGTTCTCTCATAGCCAGTTTTGACATCCATCCCCAAGAGATTACATTTGATGGCATAGAAGTTGAGAGGTGGAGGCTACCAAGTCAAGGGTGCTCAGTGCGAGTTGTGGCTACCTTGTGTCAAGCCAGAAAGGTCTCCATGAATAAGACTTACCAGAGAATATAGGTAAAATTTGCAGATCTCATGGAGCAAAAGCCTGTGGAGTCCTTTATCACCAAAACCAGCTAAGGTTTCGCAGTTACTACAACCTGGGCTGGACAGGGGCGTTCAATTACGTTTAAAGTTCAAAGTTCAGTCTTGTCCGCACTTACAGGGGTTCAAGGAGCTCTTAACTAGAGTTGAGCGAACCCAAACTATAAAGTTCGGGTCCGTACCGAACTTTTGGGTGTCCAGGATCCGGACCCGAACCCAGACTTTTCAAAAAAAGTCCAGGTTCGGGTCCGGGGTTCTGGTAATTTAATAAAAGTCTTGAAAATTGCTGTAACAAAGTCCTGGAAAGTCCTAGAGGTCTGCAAAAGGAAGGAAAGTGGGGGTAAGGGTCGGACAAGTGCCCTACAAAGAAATGGGGACAGGGAAATAACTTAAAAGCATTTTTAAACTAAAATCACATAAAAAAAATCAAAAATTGAGGTGGATGTGGACCATCTTCAAACTGTGTGTGAAAAGTATAAATTAGCGGGAGAAGCCATAGCAGTGTTCTAAAATTTAGAACAATAATATGGCTCTCTATGCGGCTGGAAGAACAGTAATATGGCTCTATCCCCTTGCAATAGACTTTTCCCATACACTTTGAAGGTGATTTTAGAACACTGCTATGGCTTCTCCCGCTAATTTAGACTTTTCTCACACAGTTTGAAGATGGTCCACATCCACCTCCATTTTTGATTTTTTTTTTTTATGTGATTTTAGTTTAAAAATGCTTTTAAGTTATTTCCCTGTCCCCATTTCTTTGTAGGGCACGTGTCCGACCCTTACCCCCATTTTCCTTCCTTTTGCAGACCTCTAGGACTTTCCAGGACTTTGTTACAGCCATTTTAGTGCCTAAAAGTTTGGGTCCCCATTGATTTCAATGGGGTTCGGGGTCCGGGTCAAAGTTCGGGTCATGTCCGGTCCTGAACCCGGATTTTGTCCCGAAGTTCGGCCGAACCAGCAGAACCCGAACTTCCAGAGGTTCGATTAACTCCACTCTTAACCCTTTAGTGGTGCAATTCTTAAAGGCTTGCATGAAGTTAAAGACCTACCAGGAAACCATTATTCCATAAGTGGGGCTTGCCCATAGTCTTCAGCTCTAACAAGGCCTCATTTCTGGCCTACAGAATTGGCTACACTCTGCAATTTAACCCTGAAGATCCTATCTCTGGTTGCTACAACCTCTGTGAAAAGGGTGTAAAATACAGGAATTGTACTCAAGGAGCCTCACCTAACGTTCTACCCGGACAGAATAGTCCTAAAACCACTTTTATCCATAAGGCGTCTTTCTCCTTCCACTTTAACTAGGAAGTCAATTTACTATTTTTCTTTGGTGAAGTAGAAGAACCACATCCCCTGGATGTTGGTCTAACTATAATGGTCTATTTGGCAGCTATCTTTTCAATCAGGAAAGCTGAAATCTGTGCTTGGTCCCGCATGGCTTAAGGCAGGGTCAGTCAGCATCAACACGTACAGTCACCTGCTAGATTATTAAGACCTTTTAAAGAGACTACCTTTGCCAAGACTTTCCTGTTCCAGAAGACTTAAGAACACATTCAACCATGGCAGTGCCAGCTCTGTGGAAAGCCCAGGGCTGAGTGTATCCTGAGGCTATTTGCAAGTCAGCAATATGGTCCTATCAGAACACCTTCATTACACCTTATTAGGTGAACCCGGCTCAGCTCACCACAGTAAAATTTAGAAAATGTGTTGTGCAGGCACATACTTACACCACTGACCATTACAAATGTTGTTTTCTTGCACCCACCTGTATGGTGAGTTAGTTCCCAATGTATGCTGCCATGATGCTCCAGGAAAGCAGAAAATTGTATACTCAGCCTTCCGTAATTTTCCTTTCCTGATGCATCTTCTTGGCAGGATACAGATTACCACCCAAATGGTAAGAGTTACAGAAAATGCTGCAAGCCAGGTCTATCTTTGATTTATTGTTAAACAGTGCTATCAAGTTGTGGGGCAGAGCCACATCCCATTGCAGAGGCACCAGAAAAGGAAAATTATGGAAAGCTGAGCATACAATTTTCCATTTTCACAGTTATACCATTCTCTGTTTTTAAGCAGCTGTTGTTGGTTCAACTTTCTAATACCCAAATTGGAGCTCCAGCTTTCATTATATCTGCCTGAACAATCTCAATACAACACTAGTCAGGAAGGGGGTAAATCCTTTCGGGGCTGAAGTGGTTTTTAAATAGTATTTGACTAGTTTTTTTTTTTTCTTTAGAAATGTCATTTTTGCTGCAGCATGTTATATACAGTATCTCACAAAAGTGAGAACACCCCTCACATTTCTGTAAATATTTTATTATATCTTTTCATGTGACAACACTGAAGAAATTACACCTTGCTACAATGTAAAGTAGTGAGCGTACAGCTTGTATAACAGTGTAAATTTGCTGTCCCCTCAAAATAACTCAACATATAGCCTATAATGTCTAAACTACTGGCAACAAAAGTGAGTACACCCCTAAGTGAAAATGTCCAAATTGGGGACAAAGTGTCAATATTTTGTGTGGCCACTATTATTTTCCAGCACTGCCTTAACCTTCTTGGGCATGGAGTTCACCAGAGCTTCACAGGTTGCCACTGGAGTCCTCTTCTACTCCTTGCACTCCTCTACCTTCTGTTTGAGGATGCCCCACAGATGCTCAATAGGGTTTAGGTCTGGAGACATGCTTGGCCAGTCCATCACCTTTACCCTCAGCTTCTTTAGCAAGGCAGTGGTCATCTTGGAGGTGTGTTTGGGGTCATTATCATCTTGGAATACTTCCTTGCAGCCTAGTCTCTGAAGGGAAGGGCTCATGCTCTGCTTCAGTATATCACAGTACATGTTGGCATTAATGGTTCCCTCAATGAACTGTAGCTCCAGAGTGCCGGCAGCACTCATGCAGCCCCAGACCATGACACTGCCAACACCATGCTTGACTGTAGGCAAGACATATTTGTCTTTGTACTTCTCAGCTGGTTGTTGTCACACACGTGTGACACCATCTGAACCAAATAAGTTTATCTTGGTCTCATCAGACCACAGGACATGGTTCCAGTAATCCATGCCCTTAGTCTGCTTGTCTTCAGCAAACTGTTTGCAAGCTGTTTTGTGAATCCTCTTTAGAAGAGGCTTCCTTCTGGGATGACAGCCATGCAGGCCAATTTGATACAGTTTGCGGCATATGGTCTGAGCACTGACAGGCTGACCCCCCCACCCTTTTAACCTCTGCAGCAATGCTGGCAGCACTCATATGTCTATATCCCAATCCCAAAGACAACCTCTGGATATGACGCTGAGCATGTGCGCTCAGTTTCTTTGGTCGACCATGGAGAGGCCTGTTCTGAGTAGAATCTGTCCTGTTAAACCACTGTATGGTCTTGGCCATCGTGCTGCAATTCAGTTTCAGGGTCTTGGCAATCTTTTTAATGCCTAGGCCATCTTTATGTAGAGCAACAATTCTTTTTTTCAGATCCTCAGAGAGTTCTTTGCACAGAGGCGGCATGTTGAACTTCCAGTGACCAGTATGAGAGAGTGAGAACAATAACATCAAATTTCACACCTGCTCCCCATTCACACCTGAGACCTTGTAACTAGAGTTGAGCGAACCTCTGGAAGTTCGGGTTCTGCTGGTCCGGCCGAACTTCGGGACAAAGTCCGAGTCCGGGTCCGGACGGAACCCAAACGATCGCACGGACACCGAACCCCATTGAAATCAATGGGGACCCGAACTTTTAGGCACAAAAATGGCTGTAACAAAGTCCTGGAAAGTCCACACTTACCCCTCGTCCACACTTTAAACTACAATAACAAGAGTGAGAGAGTATGACCAGTGACCTTCAAGTTGTACGGCGGAGACACGTTTCTTGAGAGACTCCTAGACTTTTTTTCTTAACAACGAGATGTATTTCTACCGGATCCGTAATTTTTCTAACGGTTCTGGGACTTTGACTTAACGTCGTGCTACCGGTTCTGGTATGTCACCAAATTGTCCTGTCTAAG
>BLSH010292483.1:504241-514826 GCA_018402905.1 Glandirana rugosa | reverse complement strand
ATGGCTGTGATGGCTTCTAAGGGCAAACCAGTGAAACGCTTGTTGATTGGCCGCCCTGCAGCTTCTCAACATGTGGAGTAAAATAGCAGAACCCCGGACCGAACCCGAACGATTTTTGAAATGTCTGGGTTCGTGCCCCGGACACCCGAAAGTTCAGTACGGACCCGAACGTTACAGTCCGGGTTCGCTCAACACTACTTGTAACACTAACGAGTCACATCACACCAGGAGGGAAAATGGCTAATTGGGCCAAATTTCACTTGGGGTGTACTCACTTTTGTTGCCAGTGGTTTAGACATTAATGGCTGTGTGTTGAGTTATTTTGAGGGGACAGCAAATTTACACTGTTATACAAGCGGTACACTCACTACTTTACATTATAGCAAAGTGTAATTTCTTCAGTGTTGTCACATGAAAAGATATAATAAAATATTTAAGTGAGGGCTGTACTCACTTTTGTGAGATACTGTAAGTAAAGCTTCACTCTCTGCATCCCTTCAGACATGGATAAGCCATAATATTTTCAACAATATTATAAATCCCTTCTGTTGCTTAAGATACTTAAAATTCAAATTGTGTGGCAGTGAAGACTTCAAGGAGAAGCAGTAAGCTAATAATGATTTGGCCTATGCACAATCTGAATGTTTAGTCTTGAATTACTATAGCTATTTACTCTCTCTGAGCTTAAGACCTCATTTACACCTGTGTGTAAACATGTAGTGATTACCTGTGAATGGTCGGCCCTAAATGCAGACTGCTGTGTTCAGGGCCAATGATCTGCAGTAAATTGCTATATGTTCTTTTACATGTAAATGGCTGAAAATGGTGAGGGTCGCTGTCAACCTCCCATTGCCAATAGGGCTTGCCACCTGTAAGCAGGTTTAACTGTGTTTGGTTCTAGTAAGTTAGAGACTGGCCCATGCTAGGGGAATGGGTTAACTTGTGAAGTTTTGTTCTCAGACTTTCTGGTCCTAGCTGGTTAACCTCGATATAAAAAGGTGGAAGACTAAATTTGAGAGCTCTCTTCTTCCTAGCTGTCTGGGTTCTGCCTGTATGTGGAATTGTAAATGCACTACAGGGTATGAAATAACACCACTACAAATCAAGGAGAAGGAGTGTAATTGCTATAAGTAACCAAGTACAAGTTTCCGCAGTCTCCGCCTAGTTTCCGCCTCCTTCCATACTTGCACAATGGTATAATAGGGTATCCGACATCCAACTTATGCAAGAGTTAACTGCATCTATTAAAAATCAGTCCAAGAAACATTTGGAGAGTTGGATGCCTTGGCAGCAGAGTTGAGCGAACTTCTGGAAGTCCGGGTTCTGCTGGCTCGGCCGAACTTCGGGACAAAGTCCGGTTTCAGGTCCGGACAGAACCCGAACTTTGTCCCGGACCCCGAACCCCATTGAAATCAATGGGGACCCGAACTTTTAGGCACAAAAATGGCAAACCCATATCACTGTTCTAAAAACTCTATGTGAAACTATAGCAGAGCGAACCCATATCCCTGTTCTTCTCTCTGCTATAGTTTCACACACAGTTTCCAGATGTTTGCAGAACAGTGATATGGTTTCTCCCGGTTTTAGTTAAAGTGTTACACACAGTTTCCAGATGCTTGCAGAACAGTGATATGGGTTCTCCCGGCTTATTTATACTTTTTTGACACAGTTTGAAGATGAGTTTATAACAGTGATATGGCTTCTACCGTTAATTAATACTTTTCAGACACAGTTTGAAGATGGTCCATATCCACCTCCATTTTTGATTTTTTTTTTATGAAATTATTTTTTTAAAAATGCTTTTAGTTATTTCCCTGTCCCCATTTCTTTGTAGGGCACTAGTCCCACCCTTACCCCCATTTCCTTCCTTTTGCAGACCTCTAGGATTTTCCTGGACTTTTTTACAGCAATTTTCAGAACATTTAGTAAAATTACCAGAACCCCGGACCCGAACCCAGACTTTTTTTGAAAAGTCCAGGTTCGGGCCCGGGTCCCGGTCACCCCAAAGTTCGGTACGGACCCGAACTTTACAGTCCGGGTTCGCTCAACACTTCTTGGCAGCTATTCCTGGACTCTCAGTGAGTAGGCACTTAGAGCCAGGAGGGATGCGAGTAAAGAGCTGGGCCCTTTCCTGTTCTTCTCCATTTAGCACCTTTGTTTCTCTTACTTTTTCTTTTACTTTTACAACGGTCTCAATTTTGGGTTCCAACACAACCCCTGCTGAGTCAGACCTATAGCTCTGCAATCAGCAAAGCTCATGCTCCTCGCTGATTTAAGAGCTCTGGCTCTGACATAGCCAGCGGCATGTCAGACCTCTGCAAAGAGATCACGGCTTCCACAAAGGAAACAGGGGTCCCACTGTGCAGCATGCTGGCAGGGGACAGGCTTTTCTACTCAGGCTATAAACATACTTTTAGAAATTGAACAACTTTTGTTTTCATGTGCCTACAATGTATTTAGCTAATTTAAACTGAGAGTTTAATTGGACTTTAAATACCAAGGGGAAATTGATGTGATATTGACAGGCATTGAATACATACTGTATGTACTTGCACTGTCTTCATCGGCCCTCATCAACTCTTTTGTTGAACAGTATGAAATATTCGATGATGTGCCAGTCTCCAACTGCCTGCCTACCACTGAAAGAAAAAAAGCGCAAATAAAAAGTGCAGCAGGCTATCAAAAGGATAGACTGGAAAGTGGAGGCCTAAAGGAATTAGCACCTTTATCTATTAACTAATACATAATATCCCCTAAGCAATGTTCTTATAAAAAATAGTTTCAGCACCACCTGCCTTACGGTGAATTATTTAAAAGTGGAACAACTGGAATGAAAAGATAAGGACAGTGAGAGTATATCAGCACGTCTACCTGTAGTGTCCCATGCTCTAGTGCAAAAATTTACTAGGAACAACAATAAATGGTAGCCAATACATAATAATGTGATGCCTGGGAAACCCACACATTATCTTGCAATAGATTTTCCAGAGTTGAAATTGGACTTCAATTACTGGACAACTTTCATAGAGTTTCCCACACTGTGAGTCAGTTAAGAGTTGAGATAGGGGAGTATTCAAACCTGTGTAATAAGACCTGGTGTGACTACCTTTATTTAGGTCATAGTCTCTAATAAAGCAACTCTTTCCTAAAAGCTGACTAACATTACATGTTTTGTATTACTTTTTGTGTCATCTCATAAAGAATAATTTGTAAGTGTTTTACTTAGCTGAAAGAAAAATGTGTGGGTTAGTGTTGTACTACCTGAAAGTCTATAAAAAATACTTGTTCAATAGGACTTGACTTGAGAACATGATTTTAAATGTCACTAAAATGCATAAAAAAAAAAAAACAAATTACAAAGTATTGTCTCTTACATTTTTGAGATGATAATTTCCAACCTGTTAAAAACACCTCAACTGACCTCAAGCTACATGCAAAAACAAACAGACTCGGAACATTATGTTAAGACACTTAGGAGCTTTTCAATCCTTTTAAAGCCATAGACACAACCTTCTCCAAATCAAACCCCCCCCCCCCCCCCCATTTGGCCTTACCCATTGACTCATTTAGCCAAAACAGTAAAATTAAGCAAAATGCACTTGAATTTCAGAAAGATTTTGCCAACGCGAAAAAGGGCATTTTTGCTCATGAGGTTAATACATCCCATTCCATCTTGTTTTGTTTTAGCACCTATACATCTATAATTGGTTGACAAAAAATGGAAGCTGGTTGCTGTGGATTGCTACACTTCACAATGTCCAATTTAATAGGCAAGTATACAGTATACCGTATGCATTCTTACATTATGGCAGCATATTTTATCAACTGACTCCAACACTGGCACAGAAAATGCTCAAGGCCATACATCTAAAGCTCACTGCTTATCTCTGAGAGGCTTTCTACAGGATTCATACATTGGAATATTTTATGTTCGCTTTAATATTTAAAGCATATTCTTTTCCATTGCAAATCACACTGTATTTTCCTTTGACAATGTGTCTTTAGCTTTACTATTTTCTGTTCTGCCATTATATCTGCCTGGAAAAAACACAAATCGCAAAGGCAATTATAAATTTTAAAGAGAAATTCTAGACAAACACTAAAATAGAAAAATATTTATTGGATGTAAGCATTAAGTATGTGTATTACTATACTGGTTTGAAATGTGTAAAAAATACCTGCTCATTCTGCCAGACATCTTGTGAGCTGACAACTTCATGGGCTTTTCTGGATCTTTTGGGTGCTATCAACTAGCATTGTTTCCATAGATATATGTCATGGTTTCCCCCTCCCCCTTTTCGTCTATCGGAACTCTTTTTCCTTATTGAGGGCAGGTTGGTCATCACCCCCCCCCCAATAATCATTCCAAATATTCATCCCCCATAATAACCTATTATGGTAATCATGTCAGTTGTTGCATTTGTATATTAGAGCTGACATATGAGACTCATTTATTGGATGTAACTTTATATTTCTTCAAATCCTATGGCTGTTTCTTCCTCTCCCTCTTCCAGAATGTCCAACAGCTTTCCCCCTCTCTTCCTTTCTACTTTGGACTATGTATTGTTAGTTTTCCTTATATAGTGTTTATGCAGTGTGCTGTTTCATTATCTTCTTTCAGAGAAACCCACTCAATACCTTGTAAGGGACCATTAGGATATCATATTGTATCTTCATACTTAGAGGTCCACTCTGCAGCCTCCAGTTGGGATCCTTGGTGGCCATTTCTACCTTCCAACACCAAAAAAATATATTTTTTCTTCCTTTCGGTCATTTGAACATAAACATTTATTTTTGAAAATAATTTTGCCCTTACCTTATATAGGTAAGCAATGATAGTTCTGATGGGACATATCTTTCCAGGTGATACAAACACTACTGCATATATTATTATAACGTTGTTACAATTTTTTACGCAATCTTTCACATACTCTTCATTGTAATGCATTTGTATTCTGCATATCAAGTATTGTTCCTTAATCATTCATTTTCGTATCTATCTAGATTAGAACTTATAAATGCCTCATTGTTCCTGAGGAAGCATATAGGGAAACATGTAGAACCAGGGGGCATCTTATCAAGTTCTTCCCCACTTCAAGTAATTTCTGTATGTGGTAAAGAAGATGTATCTATGTCAAGTAGAAAGAACTGAGCGAAGAGAATTTCTGTTACTCTTCAAAACATTTTTTTAATGTATTATGTATAATAACATTTTCTATATTTTACTTTTTGGTCTTCTCTGACTTGTGTGGCACCATGCAAATCCCGTCTTCTCTTCAAAAAATGTTTGTATGCCCGTTGAGGTAGCATAATTTAATTCAAACAGGAGGGTGTTTGGCCCATCCCTAATTACAAGTATGGCAGACTGCCAAGATTTTGCTGCAATATAAATTAATAGGAAAAAAAGTAAATTGATTGCTAAAAATATGTAAAATTTTAGTATGCATATTATGGGCAGAGGTTCACTTTAATTGAGTAGAAATGCTCCACCATACTGTTTAGCCATCACGCATGTCACTGCATTTGTATCATCTCCAGACGCATTCAGTAGTGATGATAGATGCAAAGCAAGACACAATGGCCATCCTGGGATAAATTCTGCTCCTCCTAATTGGAGGTAGGGGTTCACTATAATTATTTGAAGGATTTGCTATGCCAATTTTGACACCGTCGTTTTTGCAAAAATTATTTTTAATATATGGTGCCTAATATATTCCTGGGATTTTCATTCTAATCTATTCTGTGCAGCTGTAAATTATGTTTAATGAAGCAATGATCATGCTCTCATAAAAGTCTCTATAGAAACATTTTTCTCATACATGTGTTCCAGGAGTGATTTATGTTAGATTACGTAACTGCGCTGAAGTTAGGTAACTCTTGTAAAATGAAAAATGCAATCAATCAGTAAACTAATGTTTTTCATACTTTAGCAAATGTCTGATGTGTCTCGTAAATAATTTAGTAGTAATACATAGAATTTATGCACATGACCTTATTTCAGACCTTCAAAACCATTTTAAGGACAAATGCATGTGTAAATTTGTGTTCTTGTTTTATTTTTTACATTATAAAGAGTTATATTTACTGTATTTTACCTCCTTTATTGGACTTACACCCTATTTTTGAATAGATGATACCATAGCAGAGTAGGTGGTGGATGACTTAGAACTCCAGAAAGAAAGATAATCTGGGGGAAAGGACAACAAAAACCAATATAATATGATTTCTATCTTCCTTTTTCTTATAATCACTAGTGCTGTCTTCCCATTGTGAAAAGAGATTAAAAGCTGCACTAATCATATAAAACATCTCAACAATAGGTGCAATGGTACCAGGTATGGGTCAATAGTGTCAGCAGAGCTTAAAGTGTTACTAAACCCAGGACCATGCATTCACTATAGCTGGTCTCCCACAGTACACATAGCATAGAAGTGCAATTATTTTAGTAAATATAAAATGCTACATACCTTTTCTCATCAGCAGTATATAGCAGTCTTGTGACTTCTATAAATGTCTGGTTAAAGCTTGTAGGAGGAGTTTTCATTCTTCTCTGACTCCGATGAGGCTGCATGACCCCTGACCCTCTGTCTGGACAGTGCTGATTGGCCCTGTGCTCATCACATGCACCCTCTCAAGAAATAAAAAACTCTCTAGCAATACACACCAAACTGAACATGTGCAGAGTGCCCCTTAAGACTGTTCTATCAGGAGATGGATTGGGGACAGTGGAAATGAGAAGATGGGATCAAACAGCCTTTTTACACAATGCACAGGATTACCCATTAGGTTCCAAAGTGAAAATAACAAACATCATTTACTGTATATACAGACTGATTTTACTGTTGTTGGTTTAGTAACACTTTAAAGCAAACTCATATTTGGACAAGTACCTCAAAACAACAGGTTTGCGTTGAAGTGGTATTAAACTATTCTCTTTTTTCAACCAAAGATTAAAGCCACCATGTAACCCTGCAAAGTAAGATTTTTTTTTTGTCAAACTGCATTACTAATCACTCACATTCTTTCTTCTAAACCCCCTGCTCCCCCTTACTCAGCACTACTTCCCTGAACTTCCAGGAAGGGAGCAAGAACAATAGCATGACTGCACTCATCCTTCTGTCCATCTTCACACTTCTTCATACTTATTCTTACTTACTTATGTTTATGCATACCTGTATGCATCATCATGACTATCTGCTCTCAACATCTATCCTGAGTTCACCCATACGTGTGCAAGAACACATACATTGCTTAGAAAAAACTGATTCATTTAGAAAATTATGGCCCTATCCTTTCAAAATTTGAAAATGGTAGTATCTTGATTCTCAAAATGAATATCCAGTAAATTTAATTTTTGCTTTTACCAATGAGTAAATAGATTAATACATATTAAAGAATTTAAATCAGTAGTCAGTGACAATGTTTTATAATGTACATGTAAAGGGGTTTACCCATCCATCTTCACGCTGCAGGGCGGCAACATTGGTCTGTAGCCTGGATTGTAAACCCACTTCTGGTTTTGGTGCTTTAGAGTAATATGTTCCACTAGCACCAGGTCTGGAATATCGCTTGGTCAGAAACCGATTCCCAGTGGAGTTCTGAGTGCTGTGGGGAACCAAGGAGATCCTATGGTAACCGGAAGTACTGAACATTTACATGCATATGTATGCTTCATATTGCAATACTACTATTATTTTTAATGTCTGTGTTTCATTTTTAATGTATTTGGAGCTATTGCCGTTTCTTTTGTAGTTACTTGAGTAAAGGAAATGTTTGTTATGTACTTGTTTTGCAGTTCCTTTGGTAACAGGAAACACATAACACCCTGGCATCTGTCACCCAGCCTCCAGCCCTTGATAAAGCCATGTGTCAGTGACACAACGCATCGGAGGAGTCGGGGGACACCATGTCCGGTCATGGCTGAGACCGGAAGTTTGGTTTCTGCAGTGTTCACACCTCGGTCTTAGATTTCGCTGGATGCAGGTATTTTAACTGTAAGTCTCTACATTGTTTTAATAAAATCAGTTTGTTAAACTACACCATGAGGATTATTATTTCTTTCCCTATGTGCGAGCTGATCGATCACCTGATTGAGTGACAGAGATTTCATGAAGGCCAGTGTTTTATCCAATGCCTGATATTCTGTTCATTAAGGAAAGGGTACTTATTGGTGGATTGTACTTATCCCCTGGATTAAACACGCACGAGCCTAATTTTTTCATAACTGGATTCTGATGCAATTATTTAGCACTGTTTATTATGAACTTCTTTTTTTGATATTCACTTTTTCTACACTGGACTATTATTCTACCACACACTGTGGGTATTTCAGAATATTTTTTGGCACTGTGTGTTTTTTTGGTTTTGGTTTATACTGCATATGGTGGTCACCTGTGAGTGACACTTTTATTTTTTTTATTTATTTATTTTATTTATTTTATTTATTTTTTATTGATATATTTATGTACATTTTTTTCACATTTACATGTGGACATTTCTCTTTTGCTTTTATTTAGAAACAGATTTAGCACCATTTCACATATTTTGTCTATCTGTATTTCATGTACGTGGGGACACATGGAGTGGCAGCGTTATCCTCTGAACATTAGACACTGTTTTGAAACACTGTATGCAATATTTTAATTACAATTTTTTTTAGTTTTCAAACACAAAGCCGCGCACTAGATCTTTTATCTCACAACCAAGGAGATCAATATTCCTCAGAGTATTAGGGTCCCAGCAAACTTCAGGGAATCATTTCTCTAGAACAAAGCAATGTTTAACAGTGCATGTGGCAGGGGAGATACGTATTTACACTTTTCTTTTATAATTATAGCTTTGCTGGGGAACATAAGTATAACAAAGGGCAGTGGCGGCTGGTGTTTTTTTTTTTTGGGGGGAGCCGCTGTCACGTACCTGATGGTAGAGTCTGACTTATGCAGCAGGCAACCTATCTTACTACCCTGACTCGGGAGCCCCAGTAGAGCAGACAGGTGGCACGGGAGTGCAGGATGGCACGAGGGTCGGACTGGGCCATTGGTGGTAGTAGTAGGTCGACTGGAGCTCTCGTGCAACAGAAGCGTAGTGGTACAAGCCAGGTCGTGAACAGGCTGGCAGTGTGGTACAGGAGGAGCAGGCAAGTGGATGGTCAGGTACAGGCAGGGTCATCAACAGGCGAGAAGCAAGGTACGCAAGGATCAGGCAGGAGAGTGGTCGTAGGCAAGCCGGAGGTCGGTGCAGGCAGAGATCAGACAAAGTCAGGACAGGCCGGGTCACAGGAACAGGTAATCAGGTTTCAGGGCGCTCAGTAACATACACAAATGCTGTAGATCGGACAGCACTGATTGTAGGGTGCTGTCAGCTTAAATGGTCGTATGGGAGCCTGTGCTGGCACATACGCACGCGCACGCGTGTGCACTAGCACGCACAGGTGCACGCAAGCGCACGCAAATGCATGCAAGCGCTCCGGGCACAGGTCTCCCAGCCCGAGATCCAGAGCTGGTGGGGGTCTCCTGACAGCGGCAAACAACCATCCCCCTCCCGGTCAGGCACCCTCACGCTTTCGGACAGATCAACTGCACCCCCTACCCCCCTGCGTGCGGATGGTCGGTTGGTCGGTCATCCAGCCCCACACTTACCCCATCTAGGTCGCGAGTGGGCAGCACTCCTATAGACAGCGGCTTCCATCATGCTTCCCTGACGAACGGGCTCTGCGTGGCTCTGAAACTTTGCCATTTTGTACTGTGTGACCATGTGAAATAAATCTATGGACCGTTTTGAGGAATCCTTGGTGTGCTGGCAGCATCTCTCTATTTGATTTGTCGGTGGTTTCCAGCCTGTCATTGTTTCAGCACCCAGCATTACTAAAGCCATTTCCACAAAGGTGTGCGTAGGGAATATTGCTATTCCTCCTTCTCTGCATCACGGTGGCTTCTGCCATACGTCTCCTTGCTCTTCCTCCTAGGCGTCCAATAGGATCGCCTGTCCTTTCAGCCAGTCAGATGATGGACCTGAGGATTGATTGGGAGGAGGATCAATGTGACAAGAGGGAATGTTCATTCGTTAGTGTCACACAACTGGGTGTGCTCAGTGCCCAGAGCATTTTGCCCCGAGCTCACCCTTTTTTGAAGCCTCTGGCTCTAATCACATGCTTAAACCCCCCCCCCCCCGTCTCCGAAGTTTTTTCCCACTCGAGCCCCGTTTTACGAGACCCGTGACTCGTGTGGGTCAACACACTGTGATTGCTTACTTGTAAGGGAGAACAGTGTAACTAGGAGGAGGGTTAGTTAGGAGTCCAGGTAGTAGACTGACCGACTTTCCTGTCCGCTAGGATAACCTGCGGATCCTCCTTCTCGTTCCTCTGCATACCGTCTTCGGTGGCACTACGTCTCTTCCTCCTTATCGTTATAAGGGATGCGTGTGGAAACACCTTTACCGAAATCATTACGACCCACGACTTTGTTACTGTCCGACCTTTGGTGGCTGTTTAGTTTATCTCTCTACGACGGTCGTGTGGTTCCTAAGGAGTTTTGCCAGGTATCTAAATAAAGTGTACCAGTGTGTCATGTTTTACCGTTTCAAAGTC
>BLSH010292483.1:472289-485129 GCA_018402905.1 Glandirana rugosa | reverse complement strand
TTTTTGGGGGGGGGGGAGTGGACGATGTCAGTGTGTTTTTTTTATTTTATTTTTTATTATTTTTACAATTTAACATTTTTTTACAATTCTTTTATTTATTTTTTTATCAGCCCTGTTGGGGGGGCTTTGGTGAGATATAAGGGGGTCTTAACAGACCCCTGACATCTCTCTTTTGAGACAGGGAGAAGGGGGCTGAGGATAGAGATTCCCCAGTCCCTTTGTCAGAAGCCTCAGCTGCATTGAAGATGAATGGAGAGGAGACAGCGGCTCCTCCCCATTCATAAACTGAAGCATCGTAAGCACAGTTTATGATGCTCAGTGACATTTATGAATGGAAAGTCAGTGATCACTGACTGTCCATTCAGAAAAGGAAAGAGCCGATAAATTACAGATTTACAGACTCTTTCCTCCGCTCTCCATCCTGACAGATCGAGGACAGGGGGACTGGAGGAGCATGAAGAGGGACCGATCAGAGGGGGATCGTCAGACACAGAGGGGGATTGTTGGACACAGAGGGGGATCGGAACAATGTGGGGGATCAGAGGACACAGGGGGACTGGAGGAGGATACAGGGACAGTCAAGGGGGGTGATTGGTGCAGCGGGAGTTAACAATCACTGATCTCCCGACTCCCTGTATATATTTCATTGTAGCAGCTGAAAGCCACGGGAGGAGAAGCGGCTGTCAGTTGCTTTAATGAAATATATACAGGGAGTCGGGAGATCAGTGATTGTAAATCCCCCCCAGCGCTGCACTGATCATCCCCTGTTTGCCCAAGTATTGGTACAAGCATCGGAGCATTTTGCCCGAGTACAAGTACTCGGGCAAATGTTCAGTATCGGCACCGATACCGATACTAGTATCGGTATCGGGACAACCCTACTCATTATCATTAGGTATCTTGTTCGGGACGTTATCATGGAGAAGACTGGCATGTGGTCGATGGGGTGTGTTGACCAATAGGATCGTAATTCATTCTTTTTGTTGAGTTCCATGCAAAATGTGAGGCCCAAAAAACTCTTGAACTCCTCCATTGTAAGCTCTCTCCACTCAAAGGGGCGTGAATAATATGATGTGGGATTGTCTCTAATAAATTGTTGTGCATATAAGTTGCACTGGGCCACAACTGAGGCAAGCATGTCCTCTGTAAAAAATAATTTGAAAAAATCCACTGGTGAAAAATTGTCCATGTCCACCTGGATTCCTGGCTGGGCAGTGAACGGGGGAATTCTAGCTTCTCCTGAACCAGAAGGAAGCCACAATGGATTTTGGAGGGAATAGCAGCATGGGTCCTAACCCTTTGGGGCTGAGGTGCTGCGGTGCTGGTGGATGGCCATGCGGTGCTGGTGGATGGCCGTGCGGTGCTGGTGGATGGCCGTGCGGTGCTGGTGGACGCTACTTCTTCCTCACCAAAATGCCTTTGTCTAGCAGGTGGACTATCTTCCTCCTCTGAGTCATCAGTCAGTGATTCACTGCTGATGACGGGCTCATACTCAACATCAGACTCAGAATCTAAATAGAGCTCCCCGTTGCTCTCGTCGGCCGCAGTTAAAATTTGGTATGCTTCCTCGGCGGAAAAGGATCTTTTGGCCACTTTTGTTGATAACTGGCACAGGTGGGCACTGGTGACAGATGTGCACTGATGAGCTGGCACAGGTGGGCACTGATGACACAGATGTGCACTATTTATGCGTTACAGATGGGCACTGATGACTGGCAAAGATGTGCACTGATTATGCGGCACTGATGACTGGCAGGGATGTGCACTGATTATATGGTGCAGATGGGCACTGAGGACTGGCACAGGTGGGCACTGATGACTGACTCAGGTGGGCACTGAGGATTGGCACAGGTGGGCACTGATAGGGTGGCACAGATGTGCACTGATGAGGTGGCACAGATGTGCACTGATGAGGCAGAACAGATGATTAGCACAGGTGGGCACTGATGAATGGTACAGGTGGGCACTGATGAATGGCACAGGTGTGAGCAATGATGAATGGCACAGGTGGGGGCACTGATTGGCACAGGTGGGCACTGGTAAATGGCAAAGGTGGTCACTAAAAGCACAGGTGGGCACTGACCCTGATGGGTACTTTTTGGGCACTGCTTTGACACTTGGATCAGTAATTTATTTTCTAGAGATGATACACTCACTGTCACAGAAGCTCTCCTCCTCACACGCTGTCTCTGTGTGAGGAGGAAGAGCCGTCCATGAGATATGATCTCAGATGTTTACATCTGAGATCATCTCTCATTGGACATCCCGATCAGGTGGTAAATGGCCGCTGTGATTGGCCATTTGCCACGATCTGTGATCAGCTGTATCCAAGGGACACGGCGATCACAGATTTTACCCGATGCGCGCTCTCAGGGGCGCGCGGGGTGCGCGTGACCGGGAGGACATCTATTGACAGTCTCCCGGCATTTTAGAGCCGCGCTGTAACCGTCAATCGGCTATGGCAGGGGATGGGAGGAGGTTAAGGTGCTCTTGTGCAAACAATTCATGCATGCCGGTATCCTGCACTGGATAAATCAATTCTGACGGCGCAGTGCTTAAACATCCACTGTTGTGACATCTTCACCATATATAAGATAGGGGATCTCGCAGTGCACTATGGGGCGTTCCGCGGCGCTTGAATTTGCCATGGATACCCCATAATATTCGCTCTTTGACAAACAGGCTTACGTTCGACTCAAACATTGGGCCCATCCCTAGTGGAAGGAGGAAACATGGGGTTACCCTGGATGGTAAGATGGCCAGATATACTTGAGGGCAGCCCCAGCAACTTCCGCACCTCCCTCCAGGTGACCACCATGTCTCTAATGAGGACATTCGATTGCAGATGGTAAGATAGCTCCTTAAGAGTAGAGTGGTGGACAGCCGGAAGGGGGTGGGGGAGACCAAACCGTCCTCAAGCACATAGTTTGAGTATTGAGATTTTCCAGGCAATCAATCTAAACCCTGTCTAAATAAACATGAGAGATTATAAAAACGCAAATTGGGCAAGCTCGGACTTAAGGAGACTTTGTTTTTGAAGAGCTATGCGTGGTTTCTTGCAGGACCATAAGAAGGCAGTTAAGGCCTTGTGAATTTTCTGCACATCAGAATGTTTAAATAGGAGAGGTATGGTCTGCATTGGATAGAGTAAGCATGCAAATGACACCATTTTGAAAAGGAGACATCTCCCAAAGAGCGAAAGGGGGAGGGTTGCCAGACTCCTTTACAATTTTCGTAATCAAGGGCGGATAGTTGAGAGTATATAAAGAGGATGGCTCATGGCCTATGTGTATACCCAAGTAGGTGATATGTTGAGCTAAAGCTGGGGAAGATAGTCTTCATTTAGCACTAAGACCTCACTTTTGTCAAAATTGATTCTGAACCCGGAGCTGAGTCAAAAAGGCCGCAAATAGGTCACGTAATATATCTGTCTGAGTCTGAGAGAGGGTTGGAAGAGAACAGTAAAATATCATCCCCAAATAAATCGGATCGAACAGTTTGGTCGCCAATAGTGACACCACTAATATCATTAGATGAGCTGAGGAGTCTGGACAGAGGTTCAATTGCTATATTAAAGAGCAAAGGGGAGTGGGGATACCCCTGTCTTGTTCCCTTAGTCAGAGGAATGGTGTCCAATATGAAATCCAGAGAAACAAGGCGAGCCATTGGGGATGCATACATTTGGTGTAAAATGCATACAATCAAGCCTGAAAAACCGAATGCATCCATAACTTTAAATAGCCAGGAGAAACTAATATTATTGAAAACCTTTTTGGCGTCAAGTAGGATAATATCAATATCCTGATATGGATGTGATTTGGCATATTCCAAAGCTAATAAAACTTTGTGGATGTTTAAAGTCACTAACTGCCCGATTGGGCTGGGTGAAGAAAGGAAGGGAGCAGGGGAGCTAGTCGTGAAGCTACTATTTTAGATAAAATCTTAATATCTACATTGATTAACAAAATTGGACTATATGAACCTGGATGTAAGAGGTCTTTCCCTTTTTTTGGATATGAGTCTAATGTGCGCCTTAGTTCCCGTAGGGAGGTATGGGCCCCCTTCCCACATTGCAGCAAACACATGTTTCAAAGTGTCGGGTATGAAATCTCTAGTCAATTTGTAAAATTTGGCAGTGTACCCATCTGGCCTGGGGCCTTGGATGAGGCTAAGGACTTAATCGTCGTTGGAATGTCTTCTACTGAGATGGAAGCATTAAGGGCCTCTAGGTGGGTGGAGGTGAGTTGGGGTAAACATATCCTGGCTAACAAATTCTCTGCCATTACCTGATCAGTCGGGTTCTCAGAGTAAAGAGATGTATAATAGTCCGCAAGCAGTTTACTAATTTCAGCAGGGGAGGTGATTAGGGAACCCGCAGTATTCTTTAGAGCAGAGATATAGGTAGGTCATCTAGGACCACACACAGTCTAGCTAAAAGTTTGTCCGCCTTGTTGCCAAATCTGTGGAAGTGCAGCGTAACATAGGATGTCTGCCCATAGATCAAAGTTACATTTAGCCAGCTGCCAGGCTTTTATGTTAATCAAGGTACAATTGTGCGATAAAGTTGCATGTGCTAAGCGTAAAGCTTGCTTGCAAATACTGCTGTTGGGAATATCTTTTAAATTGGGTAGTATAGGAAATCATTTTTCCTCTAAGTAAGGCTTTACCCGCCTTCCAAAAGAGGTTTGGATCTGTAATGTGCACCCCATTAGTGGAAGCGTACTTTGACCAGGCCTCATAGAGCATGTGACGGAAAATCCTCATTGTCTCCTAAGTAAGAGGGGAAACGCCAAGTGGGCGAGGGGGATGAAGGTTTTACGCTGGTCAAATGTATAATAGTTGGGCTATGATCTGAAATCACTTGATCCCCAATCTCCGCAGTGTGTAGCGCTGATAGTAAGGCTGGAAAAGCAAAAAAAAATTTATACATTAAAAGTAATTGTGGGGGGTTGAAAAAAAGGTAAAATCTCAGTCAGTCAGGTGGGTCAGTCGCCATACGTCTACAAAGTGCATAGAGTAGATGGACTGTGTTAACAGAGAAAGATCTACAGCTGGGGACGCATGGTCTCAGGGCATACAGGATTGAGCATTAGCACGGTCTTCCTATCTTTTTTATGACAATGTAGGATGTCTAGAAATTCAGCTTAGTGGAAGTATGTAATACTTACAGTTGATATAAATTAAAAATCTTCTTGTGGGTGTCTACAATAGAATGGCTTTCTGTCTGTTGCACAAACCCAAGACTGTCTGTTTTTGCTGGGAAATTAATATTACACTTTTAGTTTTTTAATTTGTTACACCATATTAGGTTTCTCTTTTACAAACCTCTTCAAGTAATCATAAATGGCTAACTCTTTTTAGTATATGTCCATTGCTACAGAAACATTTCTTTTTCTCTAAATTTCAGAAATAAAAATGTAATTACATTTCCTTTCATTTGTTGCTGCTCATAATTCTGTGAAAGAGGAATAACTGAAACACAGACAAGCTGAAAAGTTGGGATTATGCTCAATGGAAAGTTTAAACAAGGATTCAGCAAGCTTTTTTTATTTAAACACCAGTTGTCAACAGTGCTCTGCAAATTGCAATGAAAGATAAAATGGCACAGCCACAAAGTGTAATTCCATTCAATGTGCACTAATAATACACCTAAAGATCTAACTTTTGCTTTGGTTGCGGTTTAGTCCCAAAAATATCATTCAGGACATAAACAAGCATAAAAAATAATATTTAGTCATCACAGGAAGGCTTAACAAAGTGACATAAATAGGATAGATAAAAAGGAGAACATTGGTGACTCACTGGAACATAAAGTTCCAATACAAGCTTTATCTAATAAAGATTCATATTCAATGGTACCTTGTTGCCTGCAAGCAGTGATTCCTGTACTGACTCTGCCTAATGAAGCTCATCCTCCCCTTACCTCTGTAGTTCAGAAGGCAGGCTCTGTGAAATGTGTGACTAACCACAGGGCATAATAAATACATGTCACAGAATTCTAGGGAGTAAATATGTGGATATCTTCACAAAGTAAGTTTACAAACTTCAAGAACATTCAGATTAATAGGAGTAGTCTAAAAATAATTTAAATTCAATGTGGGAATAAATATGATTTTACGTTTTTTTTTTGTATATTTGTTTTTATTCAGTTTAAAATTACAGCAAAGAGGACATAAGAAACAGAAACAGAAAGAGGTACACACATACATCATGGGGTTGTACATTGCATAGCATTATAACATTATAAAAAGTTATTCAGTAAGAAGATGTTCAGTAAACGGATGCAGACTTAGCTCTGGGGATAAAGTGTTAGCCACGGGGCCCATAGGCAGGTGAATTGCTGTAGTTTTAGTGAGTTTACCGCAAGCATGCGTTTAGAAGTGTAGTTTTGGCATACTGTCTGAATAGCTTCTGAGAGGGGTGGCTCGTGTGGGGATTTCCAGCGTCTAACAATTGCGGTTCTGGCCGCTAGTAATATGTGTATGGTAACAGATTTAAAGGGTGGGGGTAGGCTGTCTATGCCTAGGTTTAAGATGGCTAATCCTTTATTTGGGGGGATGTGTTGATCAGTGACTTTAGAGATGAGATCAAACACCTAGGTCCAGTATGAGGTCAGAATAGGGCAGTCCCAGAGGATATGGTAAAGGTTGCCTGTCCTCCCACAGCTACGCCAGCAGAGAGGGGAGGTGGTGAGGGAGAATTTAGAGATTCTGACAGGGGTGAGGTACCATCGTAGCATTATTTTTAGCATTAGTTCCCAGTGAGCTGTACAGTGTGAAAATTTGTGAGTTGATTGCATTGCAGATTGCCACTCACGGGGAGTGTATGTCTTTCTTATATCCTCTTCCCATTTGAGTATATGTGTGTCTTTGTCAAAGCATAGCTTGTTCTGGAAGGTATTGTAGCAGAGGGCGATGCCCTTGGTGTGGGGTTTGGGTGAGTTGAGAAAGTCCCACGCTTTTTGGGGTATTTCGATGGGGGGTATGGGGTGGTTTGAGAGAAGATGTATAATACGTAGGTAGGTGTAGCATGCATTATGATGCAGACTGTATTCTCGTTGTAAGAAGTCCCATGTTTTGATGGAGGGGCCTTCTAGAAATTTTTGGACCTCGTCTATACCTTGCGCTGTTAGGTATGAGGTGTTAAGCATTGGAATAATGGATCCCAGAATCTTTGTTTTGAGGGAGGGGGCTATCTGGATGCTATCGTGTTGGGAATGCAGGAGCTGCCTCCAAGCTTTAAGGGAGTCCGCTATTGTGGGGTGGGGGGAGTTTGGATAGATGCCAAGGAATCCAAGAGTCCTTGATCAACAGGGATGGGAGGTCATGGGTAGGAGAAAGAGTTGCTTCTATGTCCACCCTTCCGGGGGGATCTACGCGGCCAAACCAGTGTCTCAATTGTGTTAATTTGATTGCCCAGTAGTAGTCCTGGATATTTATAGTACCTAGGCCTCCAGCTGTTTTGTGTTTAGTTAGTAGTCTATGTGAACATCTGGGTTTCTCCTTGTCCCAGATGAAGGAGTATAGAAGGGTGGAGAATGTGTTTATGTAGCATTGGGGGATTGAGACTGGGAGGGTTCTAAAAATGTAGAGAATTTGTGGGAGTATTACCATCTCATTAGTCCATTTATACGGGAGTGAGTTTTGAAGCTTGTGTTTAACGTGGGGGATATGTGTAGATCGAGGATGAGGGACTTGGCAAAGTTAACCTTGTAATAGGATGCCCGTGAGAAGGACAGTAGAATCTGTAGATTTTTGGGGGTTGGACAGTAGGAGGATGATGTCATCTGAGAAGAGGTTGATAGAGTGGTGCTTTTGTCCTATTGTGATACCTGAGATTCTGGGGTCTGTGCGTATCTTTTCTGCCAGGGGCTCTATAATAAGGTTAAAGATAGTAGTGGAAAGTGGGCAGCCCTGATGTGTGCCATTAGATATGAGGAATGGTTTGGACAAAAGGCCTGAGGTAAGGACATGGGCAGAAGGTGAAGAGTATAAGGCCAGGATGGCCTGGAGAATCAGTCCCTGAAAACCAAATGTGTTTAAGACATACATCATATACTGCCAATGGACTCTGTCGAATGCCTTCTCTGCATCTATGGACAAGAGGAGAGAAGGCGTTTGAGCAGAGCCGGCCTGGTGGATGACATTCAAAACCCGTCTTGTTGCGTCTGAGGGTTGTCGGCCTCTCACGAACCCCATCTGGTCTCTGCATATTAGGAGTGGCAGGATCTTGGTCAGACGAGATGCTAGAAGCTTGGCATAAATCTTTATGTCTGTATTGAGTAAGGAGATAGGCCTGAAGTTGGCTGGGGTGGTAGGATCTTTCCCTGGTTTTGGAATTGTGACTACATAAGCTTTAAGCATTTCTTTCGGAAATTGGGATGATTGTGCAGCATTGTCAAATACCTTGATCAGATGGGGAGAGAGTATTTTACCAAATGTTTTGAAATACTCGTTTGTTAGGCCATTTGGGCCAGAAGATTTGCCCAGGGGAAGAGATGCCACTATTGCGTCCACTACTGCAAGGGTTAATGGGGAATTTAGGTAGTCCAATTGGGTTTCCGAAAGGCAGGGAAGTTTTAGTTCTTTTAGAAAGGAGAGAATGTTTTCTCTTGTGGGTTGGGGGATGTCGCCGTCATCTTTTAGATTATACAGGGAGCTATAGAAGTCGGCGAAAGGGTCGGCGATAGCTTGAGGGTTAGTGATTTTTTGGCCATGGGACGGGTGAATTAAGTGGGAGATTCTAGTTCTAGTATGCATGGTTTTAAGCCTGCGTGCTAGTATTTTCCTTGCCTTGTTTGCTGCGGAGTAGTGTGTCAGTTTCAGGCGCCGTATATACCCGCCGTATTGTTGGAGGAGCAGGATCCTTTGTTCTTCTCTAAGAGCTGTCAAGCTCTCCGTAGTTTTGGGATTTGGGTGTTGTTTGTTAATGGATTCCAAGTTATGGATGTCTTTTTTTAGTTGGGAAAAGCGGGAATTGTGGCATCTCCTTGCCCTAGCGCCCAGTTGTATCAGGATTCCCCGGATGAAGGCTTTGTGTGCCAGCCAGATAGTGCATGGGTCCTGTACAGATCCACAATTATTTTGGAAAAATTCTTGTAGGTGTTGGGTGATCAATTGGGAGGTCTGATGGTTTTGAATTAGGTCCGTGTTGCATCGCCAGATGGGGGTCGCGAGAGGGGGACCACCCTCTTCCAGTGTCACAGAAATCGGAGCATGGTCGATGAGGAACATGTCAATTCTGGAGTACATATGGTGTCTGGGAGAAAAGTAGGAATAGTCTCTCTCGCATGAGTGTTGGCATCTCCAGACATCATATAACTGTTCACTATGTAGGAGACCAGAAAGTTGCGGTTTGCGAGTTTTGGTTTTGGAAGATGTATCCAGGTGGGGTTCAGAGGTTGCATTGAAATCACTGTAAATGAGAAGGCTTCCATCTCTGATTGACGCAATTCTTTTTAGGACTCTGCGTAGGAATCAGATCAGATTTTTGTTTGGGGCATAAATAGTAGCAATAGTATAGGGGCGAGCGTTTATGTCACATGTGAGGATCAGGAAGCGGCCCTCGGGGCAGTGATTTTTCAGTTGGAAGGTAACAGAATTCCGTATGGCTATGAGAACCCCTCTTTTTCCTATGATGAGCATTAGATAAAGGAGTGTGGGAAGTCTTTATGGGTGTGGTTGGGGACTCCAGAGGACATGAAGTGTGTCTCCTGAATGCAAAGGATATCTGCCTGGAGAAGGTGGGCTTGTTTCCACATGGAATGTCTCTTGGCTGGTTGATTTAGCCCTTTAGCATTCAAGGAAATGCATTTAAGAGGCATTGTTTGTAATATGTGGATGAAGGTGTAGGCACTTACTTCAGAGCATATGCTGTCGCTTAGGGCTCCTGGGTCCCGAGGTTTGTAGGTAGACTGCTGCATCCTGATGTGAGTCTGGATCATGGAGTAGTCTAGGGAGTTGCCCACTATGCAGTGGTGTACCAGAAGAGGGGAGAAGAAAGAGGTTAGAACAACAACAATGAAAGCGGAGTCAGTTCTTGGTGCGAGGAGGAAATCCTTGCGGGGTCTGGGGGTCGCAGTGTAACTTGCAAAGAATCTGGAGGGGTAGATAAACTTGGACATGTTTATCCATGGCCAGAAGAGCTTGAGTAAACGGGTGTATTGGCAGGACTGAGCTTGGGGTCTTTGGTTTTCTTAGATGATTCTTAGATGATTTTTAGATGATTTTCTACGCAACACTACCTGCCAGTCTTGAGGTAAAGGTGTCACTGTCTGTGGAGTGGTAGGGTCAGGAGTGGCTTTGGGTAAGATGCCCCACTGGCAGAGTGCCGCCAAGCCTTCTTCCAAGGAAGATATTGTGATGGTTGCCCCATTGTGGTTGATAGAGAGATGTCCGGGGTGCTTCCATTTATGCAGGATGTGGTGATTATGTAGGGCTTTTGTAATTGTTGCCAGATTATGCCTGCGTTGGAGGGTATGCTTAGATAGGTCAGGAAGAATGATTATAGAGGTGCATTGAGCTGGGCGGTTATCCGGATTGCGGGATGCAGCTAAGACAAGTTCCTTAGCTCGATAAAAATGTACCACGTCTCTAGGTGTTTGGTCTGGAATAAAGGAAGGTTTTGGAACCCTGTGAATCCTGTCTACTGTGGCTTCGAGATCTAATAGTGAAGGCACTAATGCAGAAAAGAGGTCCTGGGCAAATTATTGGAGCTGAGCTGGCTGGACTGTTTCGGGGACCCCCTTAGCTTCAGATTGTTTCTTCTAGCCCTGTCTTCTAGATCAGCCAGTTTATCCTTTATCCAATCTAGCTCTTCTTTTTGAGCGTTATAGGCATCTACTAAGGGGTGAAGTGTAATCTCCTATTTGCAGCATTCCACACAGTCCACCCTGGTCCCTAGCTCATGCACTGCCTCCTGGCACTGGTGAACTGCACCCAGAATGTCCCTCTGTATGGAGATTTTGAGGGACAATAACATGTCCTTCAGAAGGACATCCAAGACCGGCTGACCTGTTGTGGGGAACTCTGTGAAGGGGTCTGAGGCGCTACGTTCGTTCGCATGTTGCGGCCTAGCCACGCTCACCTCCATTGTGTGGGTCCCAGGTGTCTCCTCCGGTGAGACGTTCGTTGTCTGGTCTTGGCTGGGCTCCTTATTGTCGGCGTTGAGGCACTGGATGAGTGTGAGCTGGGTGGGAGCTGCGCTTCCATAGTGAGGCGCCTGTGCTGGTCCTCTGAGATGATGGACGCTGCAGGCCTCGTCTCTCCTCCTGCGGCGCCATCTTGCTGAGCTGTTCGGACCTGTGTAGGGAAGAAGCCCGTTAATTTGCTCGGCTGTGGCGGGGGTTCCTTGCATCTTCTCCCAATGGTGATCGAAGGTGACGAGAGGAAGGTTTGTGCGGCGGGGATGGTGCTCAGGTTGCTGCCTGTGATGTGTATCTCCCGGCTGTTCGGCGGAGCTCTGAGCTTAGGCAGCCATCTCGGAGCTCGGTAGCTCGGTAGCCACGCCCCCTGATTTACGTTTCGATCATAGATATATACTTTAAGTAAAGATTTAATGCAAACCTCCTGGGAAATGTAAAATACAGCAGACACAACCTATTATAAAAATGGAGAACAAAGTTCCTGATAAAAATGGAATACCTGCCTATAATCAGAATTGTATTTTCTACAAAAAAAGGAAACAAGAAATCTGGTCATCCCAGACAAACTCTTGACTTTTATGGGGAAATGTACTGTATTTCTTACATCTTAATAAAAATGCATCTGGTTTAAATATTCATTTAGTCGTTAAAACAAACCAGTAAGAACAAATACATTTCAAAATCGACATCATACTCATAGGCTTCTTTCAGTGTCGATATATACCTACCCACCCTGCCATTCTTATCGCCCCAGCCACTCTCACAAATCCAAAACCTTTTGAGGATGGGGAAACATGTCATGTCACCTGCTCTACAACAGTTTAGTACTTGGGGCATAATAGCTAATTGCCAACCTAATTGCCAACCTCTAACAGTCTTGCATGTTGGGGTGGGGGCCTATTCAACATAATTCTAGGCATCATTACCAGTGACTTCCAGTGGCTTAAAGTGGTATTCAATTCCCAATGTACATACTCTATATTGCAGCTTACCAGTTTACAAATGGGGGAAGAGAGCAGTGTCAGATGCACTAGCAGATATCAATGGACTTGACTAATGAATTAAAGCTAAAAATTTTTAAGCAGTTAGCAGAATTTCTTAACTTTTCGGGATAAAAGTTTTACATAAATGAATAAACGTTGACCATTGTAAACACCCCTGTCTGTATTAAATGGTTTAGCGCTAAAAAGGTCACGTGCAATCCCACTGGTTAGTGGTGATAAAGTGCTTAATAGTGTTGAGCGAACCCGGACTGTAACGTTCGGGTCCGTACCGAACTTTCGGGTGTCCGTGGCACGGACCCGGACCCGGACATTTCAAAAATCGTTCGGGTTCCCAAGCGAGTTGTGATAATTCGTGAAATAGTGGTGATTGGTCACCCTAACGTGCACTGGAAAAATCGCGATTTGGTAAATTATGTCTGTCCCCACAAATGTTACCAGTTGCAAATAAGTAAATACATTTTGAAAATAGGGCTTTTCAATTCTTTAAGACGATTGACGAATTTTTAAAAATCGAAATTAAGTAATCAGTTCAGGTAACTATAGACGATCACGTAGACTGTGACGAGAGAAGGGGGTAAACATTTGACCATTCGACGTTATATCTCATACATGTAACCCTTAACTTATGGTGAAATTCGGTGACCTTCAGTGACCATTACTACGGATCTTAATACAACTTATCCGGGGGTGGGG
>BLSH010292483.1:439240-454725 GCA_018402905.1 Glandirana rugosa | reverse complement strand
TTTCCTCTCTCTACCCCCCTACATGCTCTCTCTCCCCATCTCACTCTTTCTCTCCCAATCTAATACAAAATGTGTACCCCAAGAAGTGATAAAGCCACTGGATCAGCATGGCTCTCAATTGACATTTTCAGATGGAAATTAGCAATGGTAGCCTATATATTCTTTCAAGGCAGGTTTTCTTTAAACATTACCAGTAAACAAGTAAGAAATAAACTGTCACAAATGCAATCACAATACTGACCAACTAATGATACTGAATTTAGAGAATTTATTGTGTACCATGAAAAAGTATGTGAAGTCAACGCTTGTTGACAGTGTTTGTGCGTATCTGATGTTACCCTACGAATTTGCTGGCTTTGATAGCCACAGACACAAACATAAATGGTTCTTGAATTAAAAATATCTTTCCAGCCTACTTTAAAGTAGGATTTTCTGAATGTGCTGATGAAGCGAAAGCTCGCAGCTTCAATCACTTCTGTACAATAATATAACACAAAAGAAGAACAAAGAGAATACTTATTATTCAAGTCAAAAGAAACATATACACTTGGAAGTTGAAAGATCACCTACGGTATGTTCTATTTTTTGACTGCTCAGTAGAGGAAAGAAAACAAGCATATGATGAAAAGGTTAGCATTGCTGGCTGAAATGTTCTCTTTTATTTTTCTGTAGGTAGCTAACAAAAATGATTTGGCACCCCAAAAGCTAACTGTTAAGATACATATTTTACATGGAATGATGCATGGATGATTAGCAGGGTATCTTTGTAACTGAATGCAGTCAAGTCAGCTTATGCAATACATTAAAAAACACAATAGGTTTGTGAAATGGAAAATGTATTTAGGCAATGCCAGTGATACAGATATCAAAGGCGATTGCTATACTTAAAATAAACTCCAGGTATGATCCTAATTGCACAGTTACATTGGTAACTATGCAATTAGGATCTTGGACCAATGTATGCATATCTCATACCTGAGGGACCACTGTGGACACTGGAACTCACTGTAGTAGTCAGTGATACTACAGTGATCACTGCATAATTACCACAGGGGGATGCCCTCTCTGCATCACCATTATTCACGGAATGCATTATATTTTTTTTAATGGATACAAGGCATTCTCTGATTTGGAAGACGTGGAGAGGAGAGGCAGTGATGTTCCAATATCCAAGTTGTCCAATCAGAGAATACCTTATATTTATTGCTTACACTGAATTCTGTAAATGGTGGCAGAGCCAAATGAGCAACCCCTTGTGGTCTTTATGCAGTGGGGAAGCATCTTGGTGCAGGATTCGGAAGATAGCGGCTACTACAGTGATTCCCAGGTTCCACAGAAGTCCCTCAGGTATGAAATATACATGTTTACATTTGTCCAAGTTGCATCAATGTAACAATTCAATTAGGTCAATACTTGGAGTACAGCTTTAACCACTTCCTGACCACCTGCCGCCATTATACGCCGGCACTTTCACGCTAAATACCGTTGATATGGCAGCTGCCATAACCCCGGTATTTTTAAAGACAGCAGGCGGTTCGCTTTATGATAAAAGTGGTCTCCGCGGCGCACTCACCGCAAGATCACTTTTATCGGCGGCGGGAGAGGTGCCTCCTGCGGTGTCCCGGTCGTCTCTGCTGCACACCAGATCCGTCAGTAGCAGCAGAGATAATCCAATCCTCTCCCCTGAGAGACTGGAAGTCGAGTGAGGGAATGATGGCCCCCACTCGACTCCATACCACTGGATGACGGAAGCGAGGTCAAGCGTCACTTCCGCCCAATGGTCTTAAAGTGGAATTTTTTTTTTTTTAAAGACTTTTTTTTTGCGTTTAGATGTAAATGTGAGATCTTTTTGACCCTAGATCTCACATTAAAGAGGCCCTGTCCTGCTTATTACTATTACAAGGGATGTTTACATTCTTTATATTCCTTGTAATAGGAATAAAAGTGATTTTTTTTTGTAAGACAGTGTAAAATGAAAAAATAAAAAGTAAAAAAAAAAAAAAAAAATTAAAGCGCCTCGTCCCTCCAAGCTCACGCACAAATCGAATGCATACGAGTGAGCAATAATTCTAGCACTAGACCTCATCTGTAACTTAAAACTGGTAACCTGTAGAAATTGTTAAACTTCGCCGATGGAGATTTTTAAGTACCAAAGTTTGTCGCCCTTCCACGAGCGGGCGCAATTTTGAAGCATGACATGTTGGGTATCAATTTACTTGGTGTAACATTATCTTTCACAATATAGAAAAAAATTGGGCTGACTTTACTGTTTTCTTATTTTTTAATTCAAAAAAGTGTATTTTTTCCAACAAAACTGCGTTTGTAAGACCGCTGCGCAAATACGGTGTGACAGTATTGCAATGGCCGCCGTTTTATTCACTAGGGTGTTTGAAAAAAATGTTTATAATGTTTGGGGGTTCTATGTAATTTTCTAGCAAAAAAAATGATTTTAGTTTGTAAACAGCAAGTTTGAAAAATAGGCCCAGTCCTTAAGTGGTTAAATATTAGCTCTACCCAAAATTGCATTTTTGGTTTTATGTGCTCAGTTTTGCTGCGTTCATGTCTAGGAGCGTTTAAAAATTGTTTTATATATATATATTTGGGTGTTCAAAGAACAGCTTCTAAACGCAACTGCCTAAAAATGACTGTAAACAAGCCTGTGTACGTGTACGCATATGATAACATTATTTTAGTTCAGGGGCAGTTGAAATAAACACCCAAAGGCCTCTAAACATCCATTTACAACGTCCATGGAGCCTTTCACTACTGCCCTCACTAGGCAATGCCATTAATGTATTGCAGAATTATAATTTTGAGAAAACTTATAGGACTTCAACACTTTAGGTGTGTTGGATATTTCCTGCAACCCTCTGAGCACCTCCCTGGCTACTACGTCACATGTGTAGGCATGAGTTCCCTAGCAGCCTTGCTGTGGTGGTGATTGTTTAACAGTTTTGCAAAGCCTCTTGGGACAACCTGTTTCACATCAGGTGTCAAGAGCCCCCCACCCTCCATTGCATCACAGGGCATGCCCCTTAACTTGTGCTGCTGCTGGGAAGAAACTTAAGAGGGTGCAAGGTCTGGAGGAGGACCAGAGGAGGACTGCAGTCAGCTACTGAAGTCTTCTCAATTCTGAAACCAGGGAAGGCAAAGAAGATGGGGTGCTGTGGCTTTACAGAGAGGCACAAGATCTGGAGGAGTTTTGTCCTCCTCTCTGCTGCTAACTGCTGAGACTAGGTGGGAGTGGAGATGAGGTGGTGCTGATGGAAATGGAAGCCGACCTAAATGGATGTCAATGGACAAATGTTCGATTTTTGCATTGGTTGTCCTAACAACCAATGACTCACCAGCTGAATGCTAAAACAATTGCTGGAAATTAAAAATTCTGAAAAAAAAACTGTGTGGGGAGCCCCCCATGCATACCAGACCCTTTAGATCTGGTATGAATTTTAAGGGGAACCCCACACCAGCTGATGAGTGATTGAATGTTGAAGATCGGCTTGTCAGCCTGCTGCTTAGCAACTAGCTATTGTTCAAATAGAATTCAGAATGGTTGATCAATTTTCGACCGTTTCAAATTCTAATTAGGAATTTGTTAGAAAATGGATGCAAAAATGGATATAAAAACTGAAGTTTGAATCCATTTTTCATCCGATTTTCCAACAAAAAAAAACGTGACTGAACGGATGAAGAAAACAAAACGCCCGTGTGAAAGGGGCCTTACATATGTAATGGACATTTCTGAGGTTGTGCATAGGAGATAGAGAGTTGCTCCCTTGCACACAATCTTAGCCTCTTTGTTTGCAAATGCTGAAGCTATAATCTGGAGCAGTTCTCCTGTACACAGCCTAGGCTCTCATTTTACAACTTGATGACTCTCCTGTTTAAAAATTACAGCTTCCTTGGTCAGGATTTTGGTTCCTTTGTTCTTCTCTCTGATTATTGGACAGAAGTGTATGCCAATTCATTGTATAATGGGCAAGCAGTATATCAAGCTGCATTATTGAAGCATGAAACAGACATGCAAACTGCCTGACTGTGTAATATAACAGAACTGTGTAAATGCCAGGACTTGCGGACCAGGATTACAAATCCATTGGCAGGTTGAACAGTAAACACAAATTCATTTCAGCTGTGAATGTAGCTGTTTGCTGAGAGTTTTGCTTGAATAAAAAGCCCTATTAGTAAGATGCTGTCCGTGGTGCTGTAATTTCGGACAGCTATTCTTGTGATACATTGATATTCACTTTTAATTGTTAGGAAGATCACTCTGCCATCTCTCATTTTAACATTACAGCTTCCTTGGTCACATTTTCTGTTCCTTTGGTCATCACTCTATTCATTGGACAGAAGTTTATACTGATTCATATTTTAATGAGCAAGCATAGCAAGCCGCATTGCTGAACCATGAAACAGACACGTTAACTGCCTGGCTGTGTAGTATACCAGACCTGTGTAAATGCCAAGACTTCTTGACCAGGACTGCAAATCCATTGGCAGGTTAAACAGCAAATACAATGAACTGCAACTGTGAATTTAAAGCAGAGTGCTGCCTACATATATATATATATATATATTTTTTTGCTGGCATCCCCTCTGCCTGTATAGATAATATAAATAAACACATTTATATCTTTCTATCCCGTTCCCATTCATATTTTTTTTTGCTTGCCTTATTTTCTTGTTCCACAGCACATCCATGTTGATTGTGGCCCACTCGGTCCCTCTTCCAGGATAAGGTGCATGCTGGTTTCCCAGCATGCACCTCCTGATCTCACGCATGCACATTGCATCACCGGGCGTAGCGCTGATAGTGTATAATGTTGCCCACTGACTCCTGGGAAATGATGACTCACATCTGCCAGGAGCACAGGTGAGGCAGGAAATGACATAGATTGCCACGGATGGATCCGGAAGTGGCAGAATAGAAGGGACCCCATAGTAACAAGGCACAAAGAGTAAGTGATTTTTTTTTTTTTTTTTGCCCAAATGTTGTTGCTTATGATTTTAGGATTTTAAAGGTATAAAGATTATTTTGTGGTTGGAACTCCACTTTAACTGTTTGCCTATTGCTTGAATAAAACACAAAATTAGAAAGATGCTATCCATGGTGCTGAAGTCTCTGACTGTAAGGCTAGGTTCACACTAGTGCAGTGCAATTGTGATATGATTTTCAATGTGATTTTGGGGTGCAGCTGTACTGCAACTTGGTACATTTTTGATACTTTTTTGAGACATTTTTTACTTCTGCAACTCATCTCTGCTGTCAGCCAGCAGGGATGAGTCATTGGTTGTTAGGGCACTGGCAGGTGTCAGCCTCAGCGGGGGATTTCCTGATGATAGCAGAATGTAAACGAAAGAGTTGACATTAAAAAAAAAAAAAATGCATGCTGGATCCCCCCAATCCATACCAGGCCTTTTGTGTCTGGTATGTATTTTGAAGGGAACCCCATGCCAAAAAAAAACAGCATGGGGTCTCCCCCAAAATCCGTTCCAGGACCTTCAGTCTGCTATGGATTTTAAAGGTAACCCTGCACCAAAGAAAAATGGCATGGGGTCCCCCCAAAATCTATACCAGATCCATATCTGAGCATGCAGGCCAGGAAAGGAGGGAGAGAAAGTGCCCCCTAACCATACCAGATCACATGTACTCAGCATTTGGGGGGGAACTTTTCCAAGGAAGATGACCCCCCCCTAGCAAAGCACCTTGTCCCCATGTTGATGAGGGCCAGAGTCTCTGCCCCACATTCCTGACCCAGTGGTTATGGGGGTGCCGGGGGTAGCTTATCAGAATCTGGAAGCCACCTTTAACAATGGGGCCCCCAGATCCTGCCCCCATGCGAATGAGTATGGGGTGTATAGTACCCCTACTCATTCACCAAAAAAGTCAAAAGTAAATAAAAACACAAGACAAGTCCTTTATTTAAAAAAAATAAAAAACATTTTCTGTGATATGAACCCATAATCATATAAACTAATACTGTCTGCTCAAAAAATGACGGCTCCCGTCACTTGACACTCACCGAATGACAGTGTCTCCTCCCCTGCTGCTAAGTAAACAAAGGGAGCGGGGTGGTGACATCACTAGGTGACTCCATTCCTATGACATAACATTTCGGCCCTGGGAGACCCCACCCTATGACATCAGCAGATGCCCAGCCCTTTTGCTTACTAAGTGGAGGGGGAAGCAGCTCTGTCATTTGGTGAGTCAAAGGACTGTCTTGTGTTCTTATTTACATTTTTTGGTAAATTAGTAAGGGTACTATATACTTGACCATAGCAACTAGCCTTATTTTTCATGGTGGTTCTTCCTACTTCTGGGATTGGTGTGCTCAACTTCCCCATTGACTCCACTCCATGCTACCAGCGAACGTTTTTCAGCAGATGTGTCATGGCTGCAGAAAACATCTTTTACATTTTATCTCTGTGAATTTTCTTGTTTTTAAACTGGAATTAACCATTTGATGCTGCACTTAGCTGGCCCCCCTTGTTCTTTTTTTGTTATTTCAGAGATTTGTTCCTGTCTCAGATGACGCTGCCTACTGAAGTACAACATCTATTTTATAGGACTTTTATGAACTTGCTATAAAAGTGGATTTCCATGGATTGTTTTCTATTTCTGCTCACCTACTCCCTTTAATAGGTTTATGGGGTATATATGTGGATAGTGTACTAGCACCAGCTTGCACCATATTTATATTTGTTGTATTTCTATTGTACCCCATACTTAATCACATAAGGGGAAACCGGGATCTGGGGGCTTCCTTGTTAAAGGGGCTTCCAGATTCAGATAACCTACCCCCCTCACCCCTTCAACCACCAGGCCAGGGTTTTGGAAAGAGGCCCTTGTCCTCATCAGCATGGGGACAAGGTACTGTGTCATGTTGAGGGCATATAGCCTGGTATGGTTGGGGGGGGGGGGGGGTGGGTGCACACTCCCTTTCCTGGCCCGCTGGGTTACATGATCAAATGAGGATTTGGTATGGATTTTGGGGAGACCCCACACATTTTTTTTTTTGGTGTGGGGTTCACCTTAAAATCCCTATCACAGCAAAGGCCCAGCCCCTAACAACCAATGACTCATCCCTGCTGCTGACAGCAGAGATGAACCATTGGTTGTTAGGATGCCAGCCGTACCTGCTCCTAACAACCAGCACAAGTTGCACACGAAATTGCATCAAAACTGCATGTAGAGGCAATTTTGATCTATTTCAATTAAGTCTATAATCGAACTGCATCACAACAAAGTAGCACATGAGCTGCATTGATATGAACAGGAATCAATGGAATCAATATTATTTCCATTGTCATGTGATTCAGTGTGAAATAAGTTGCATCTGAAATCACATCAGTGTGAACCATGCCTAACTGTATATTGGACAAAAATCTAACTTGAAATAACAAACATATCTAGACCTCTTTTGTGGGGGGGGAGTGTTATGACAAAATAGTGTGCTAAACCTATAGGTAAATAAGTAGCAGAAGGGTCGGTTCACACCTAGGTGATCCGAATTCAGAGGCAATTTTGTTAGGCGATTTGAACGCGACTTCATGGCGACTTCAGTGCGACTTTATGCCACTTGTAACCCGACCTGAAGTGACCTCCATGCCAGGCGGCTTTGCCTGCAGCCAACCAGAGAAGAAAGGGAGGGGGGTTGCCTTAAAAATTATTTTATTTTCCTGTAAAGTCGCTTCAATATAGATGGGAGATCCGACTTGGAGGAGACTTCCATTGAATTCTATTGCACAGGTCGGATAGAAGCCGCGTTGAAGTAGTACAGGGACCTTTTCTGAAGACGCTTTGAAGTCGGAGCGACTTGAGTAGCGTATATTAAGATGGTTCCCATTCATTTCAATGGGATTTCTCATATCAGGCGACTTGAGGCGACTTGGGGTGCCTGGACAAGTCGCCTAGTTGTGAACCGGTACTAAGAGTGAGTTTGATAATAAAGTTGACAGTGGCTCATCCAGGACAGACCCACAGTGAAGAGAAAGGATTCCTTTCCTGGGAAATGAACCAGTTATCTAAACAAAGTAAATGGAAGCAGAGGAACTACTGCAACCAGCATATAGCATTAACCAGAAGTTAATAGAGACACACCAGTATGGAAATAATGTAAGCTTTATATAAGAAAAGATTATTAATAGTACATATATCCAATGTACAAACAGGTTTTATCAGCAAAAGGCCCAATAGGAGTTTGGGTGAAATTGTGCCCATATACCCAGGTATATATAGATATTACTAGATACCTACCTGAAGACAAGGTCAGGGGGGATGAAGAGATCCTCCAACTGTTGTCTAACCAGCCTGGAATGCAAACTGCACATGAACGCAGAGTCAATCTATCTACTCTGCATGTTAGTCCCTCCCTAGTAGTTTCTACACTGCCATGCAACCGGACCTCCAACTACCAGAAGTGGCCCCTAAGCTAAAACTAGCTATAGAATCCAAGACCAGAGGAGACAGGGATAAATAAAATAACAGGAGCAGCATATAACAAGAGCTGCATATAAACTCTATTGCAATAAACAGGTTCATCTACAAATATACTGGATAGTGACCACTACACACATACACTAGCATAGACCTATCTGGTACTGTGCAAGTGAGATAATAACAATAGGACAGAGACTATTATGTTGCTAGGATTCAGATCAAGAAGTTATTGGCAGCTACAGTTACACAGCTAGAACACAGGATTAAGTACCTATTAATCTCTTCTCCCGCTCTGGAAAAAATATAGTATTGCAGTAATGCAATTCCTGTATGTGGGCATGTGGTGTTAGGCTCTTCTTTCTCTCTCCACTTCCTATTTTTGGGGTTTCCAATCCAGCTTCTGAATGAAATAAAGTGCTAATACATAATTATATATAAGACTGTAATATTAGCAGCTAACAGTAGAGTGCACCAACAGATCCCTATCCACAGATATACTGTTTTTGTCTTTTAAGATCCTAGCTTTGCTACTATGGGACAGAATTCCCCTGCATTGCAATGTTAAAAAGTGCTTTTTGTTTTTCTCAGAGAAGTTTTGGAGCATTAATACTTAATTAGTCCTATCTTTAAAGGAGTTGTAAAGCCTCATTTTTTTACCTTAATGCATAATGCATTTCACCTTAATGACTCCTGCTGCTGTCAATAAAATCCAGCGACACAGGAGTGGGGTGGGGGGGGGGCTGGGTCCTGCTGTCTGTGTGAATGGTCCGCACAGGTGCCCCCATGGAAAACGGCTCTCCGTGGGGGCACCCAATGAAGAGGAGTACAGGGGCTGCTCTGTGTAAAACCAATGCACAGAGCAGGTAAGTATAGCATGTTTGTTATTTAACAAAAAAAAAAAAATTCTTGTGGTGGGGTGTCCTTGTTTTGTCCAGGGGAGAAAAGAAAGCCTTACATGCTCCTGATCCACCACTTCACCAGCAAATGGTGCTCCCCCACAATCCAGAAGTTGCCTGTTCTTGGCATTCTCATGTCCAGAGCAGGCCTACAGTGGGGATCAAAAGTTTGGGCACCTCAGGTAAAAATTTGTATTAATGTGCATAAAGAAGCCAAGGAATGATGGAAAAATCTCCAAAAGGCATCAAATTACAGATTAGACATTCTTATAATATGTCAACAAAAGTTAGATTTTATTTCCATTATTTACACTTTCAAAATAACAGAAAACAAAAAAATGGTGTCTGCAAATGTTTGGGCACCCTGCAGAGTTAATATCTTGTACTGCCCTCTTTGGCAAGTATCACAGCTTGTAAACGCTTTTTGTAGCCAGCCAAGAGTCTTTCAATTCTTGTTTGAGGTATCTTTGCCCATTCTTCCTTACAAAAGTCTTCCAGTTCTTTGAGATTTCTGGGCTGTCTGTCACGCACTGCTCTTTTAAGGTCTATCCATAGATTTTCAATTATGTTGAGGTCAGGAGATTGTGAAGGCCATGGCAAAACCTTCAGTTTACGCCTCTTGATGTAATCCCCCGTGGATTTCGAGGTGTGTTTAGGATCATTATCCATTTGTAGAAGCCATCCTCTCTTTAACTTCAGCTTTTTCACAGATGGCATCAAGTTACCATCCAAAATTTTATTGAATCCATTTTTCCTTCTACTCGTGAGATGTTCCCTGTGCCACTGGCTGCAATACAACCCCAAAGCATGATTGATCCACCCCCATGCTTAACAGTTGGACAGAGGTTCTTTTCATTAAATTCTGTGTCCCTTCTTCTCCAAACGTACCTTTGCTCATTCCGGCCAAAAAGTTCAATTTTAACCTCATCGGTCCACAGAACTTGTTTCCAAAATGCATTAGGCTTGTCTATATGTTCATTTGCAACGTTCAAACACTGATTTTTGTGGTCAGGACGTAGAAGAGGTTTTCTTCTCATGACTCTTCCTGAAGACCATATTTGTACAAGTATCTCTTTATAGTGGAATAGTGTACCACAACTCCAGTGTCTGCCAGATCTTTCTGGAGGGATCGTGCAGTCAAACGTGGGTTTTGAATTGTTTTTCTCACAATCCTGCGAGCTGTTCTGTCTGATATTTTTCTTGGTCTTCCAGATCTTGCTTTAACTTCCACTGTTCCTGATGACTGCCATTTCTTAATTACATTCCAAACAGAGGATATTGACATCTGAAAACACTTTGCTATCTTCTTATAGCCTTCTCCAGCTTTGTGAGCGGCAAGGTCAAATGAGTCTGGGCATTTAAAACCTTTGAGATTGACATCACCTGGTCTTCCCAGACGATGATTGAGTACCATCCATGAAACTGACAGGTCTCAGCCTTGCAAAGGGGGCAGTGCATGCTATAAATTCTGCAGTGTGCCCAAACTTTTGAAGATGCCGTTTTTTTGTTTTCTGTAATTTTGAAAGTGTCAATGATGGAAATAAAATCTAACTTTTGTTGACATATTATAAGAATGTCTAATCTGTAATTTGATGCCTTTTGGAGATTTTTTCATCTTTCCTTGGCTTCTTTAAGCACATTAATACAAATTTTACCTGGGGTGCCCAAACTTTCGATCCCCACTGTATGGAACCTGCTCTGGTCTCAATGACATCAGGAACAGTCCACCGCTCAAGACCGCTACAGTGCGGAGGTGCAGAGGCTGCAGGGACCAATGTGGGGAGGATCAGGTAAGTATTTTTTGCTTCTTCTCTCCCCTAGACAAAACAAGCAATTAACCTTTGCAGGGGGCGCACAGCCCCACTGCAAGGGAGAACCTTTTTTTTTTGCCCAGGTTTACCTATAAAACCACCAGCAGACTTTACCTCTGAACGAATTCACTAGGTTCATATAAAAAGACAAAGCTTTGATAAAATCTCAAAAATGAAAGCAGGCAAGAATCCTCAATAAGCTGTTTTTTTTTTTTACAAATTTAAAGTTTCACTGTAACATTTACAGCTTTTAGTAACTCGAGTTTTATTGTTAAGTAAAGCAGTACAAGAAGCAAATCACTAAGTGCAACAAGCATTAACTACAGAAATCAATAAGAATCCATATTGTAATACTGTGGCTTAAATGAAGCTATACATGTAAATAGCAGAGAACAGCTAGCTTATTTTGTCCTGAGGGCAGTGAGTGATGTGAACCCTAGAGAGCTGCATTGAGAGATCCATGTTTATGCAGCAGAGAATTATGAAAAAGAAGATGAAAGTAGCCATAATGATAATGCAGGATCATTATCCTCCAAAGCATATTGGGTTTGAGAACATTTCCTTTGTAGTAAAATCCATGATGTCAATAAAACATTTATATAGCTTCTACATACTGTACAACAGCATCACCATATGATCTGTATCATCAACACATGTGCGTAGCTAAAGGAGATCCTATGATGCTGTCAATGCAAGTTGACAATAAACATAATAATGGCCCTTGGAGCATTCTTCCCCTTTACAACCTTGCCAGCCCTTCCAGTTAAAATACCAATGAATGAGAAATAAATACAAAAGCAGTAGCCCTAATTAAAGCTAAAGCAGCAAATAAAGTATTAATCTTTCTTTGTATGAACATGAAAAGTAACAGAAGCTTTTTAGGCATGTTTAAAATAAATTCTAAAAAAAATGACAGTTCTGTTCTGTATAATTGTGTACTGTGTACATTTTTAAATAAAATTCTTGTTTTTTACCATTTTCATTCTTTGTTGCATCTCAGTGCTGCTGATCATTATAGTCCCTTTGCAGCCTTTTCCTGCTTACATAAACAGAGAAAAAAATCATGTGCACAGGGTATAGAGTATTTAAAAAAAAACAATTTGTATTTATTAAATAAAAGATATAAATTGCACTCACAAACAACTCAGGGGGCAGATTAGCCACTAATGATGTGTTGTGGGTAGTCAGTCCTTGGGGAAGCCTCAAGTCGGGGAGAAGCGCTGCAGAAGCCGGGATCACAGAAATGCACAAAGAGCAATGTTGCTGTCAATGGAAGCCTACTGGCCTGGATGACATCTCATGAGGATGGAAGGTTGTTTGTCGGGACATAGGAAGCTGGCAACTGTCATGGGGATGTGCACTGGAGAGAGGGTATTTTCATTAAGCTTCAAAGGAAAAATTGAAAATAATTAAATGACCTGCTTGGGGGGAGATGCATTAAAGCTGTGTAGTGTTACAGAACAGTGTGATTTTAACAGATAGTCTTAGCAACAGAATACAATGTCCTGTATATTCGGCTGCTGATTTTTTTTTACTAATAACTTGGCTTACATACAGCAGAAGCACCCTAATCTGATTAATTTCAATTTACAAAAGTTTCCTTTTTAAGTAGTCAGAGCTGGTGCAAAGATTTTTGACACCCTAGGCGAAATTCTCATTTTGCCACCCCCCTGGACCAGCCCCTGACTCCACCGCTGCCTAGTTTGCCTAGTGGTAGCACCAACCCTGCAGGTAGTTTCAGTATTGATGCATGCTTTTTCATCAAACGGTAATGGGCCTGTTTTGACAGTAGCTAGAAATTGGCCTGTAGTTAATTGTTGCTGTCCCTGTTCTCACTGATTCAAAACTGCCCTACAGTTATTCTCTCAAATTCTAAATACGAATTAAGAGACCTCAGATAATGCAGTGGTGTAAAAGTCACTAGCAGCAGAACATATGTAATGAGGGATAACTGACCAAAATGCACTGGATAAAAGCACAGGCTGATTTTTTTTCCAAAATTAGTTTTATTGAGAAGTTGTAGTAAACATTACATGTAAAGGGTAATATTTGACATTGATTACATGGGCTCAGTGGCCAAAAATAACATATTATGATAACACCATAACAGCAAAAAAGATGGTTATTACATTTGGTGGAGTACCGATTGCTAAGTATTGTTTTATAGAACAGATATGACCTTCTCAGAAATTGGTACGTAGGAAGAGGTACATGGATTCTTCTGTGGTAAATGTTGCGTCCAGGGTAGTATGTTTGAATTTGTTGAGGTACCACATGTTCAGGAGATAGGGTTTCTGTGGGCAAATGCGTTTGCGTATTCGGTCAGCAGCGTGGAGGTCGTATGTATCTGATAATTAAAAGTATGTGATGTATATTGTGGAGTCATGAGGTTATGGTTGGTATGAAGGCTGACATACCAGCTGTCAGTCTTTATTTTGGCCATTGGATGTAAAACACCATTTATAGTGGGAGGAGAAAATGAAATAGGTATTTCACCAGAAATGAAGGGGAGAGGGTGGAGGTGGGGGAGTCTTTGTAGATTTGCGCAAAAGGAAATTAGCCTAGGGTTTTGTAAATAAAGAGTAAACTGTCAGTTTTTTCGATTGAATGATAGTGGAGGTGAGACAATCAGTCTGGGGGCGGGGGGGAACAAGCCTCCACTCTAGCCCCAGGATCCAATCCTCTCAACCTCTGGTTCTGCAGGACATTAGTATTTGGTTTAAGGTATTGAAAATGTGGGTAAGTGATAAGAAGCTGTTTTTCCAAGTCATCTTCCAGGACGGCTTACAGAGAGAGGCTCCTCCCACCTAACAGGAAACACATGATCCACATTATAAAAAGACTGCTCACCAGTAGTACCTCAGTATATGTGTTTCCTCCGGCCTGACAAGAACTATTTTTATGGCCTTCGTGCCAGGTGGCAGGGGCCTCCCGGCTACAGCATCCCAGAACAGGGGCAGTGAACCTGGGGGTGCATGTGGCTTGGGCTTGTTCAGGCTGCCCTGGAAAAGGAGCCTTGAACTTTTACTCCAGGAGACCCCCCTCTCTCCAAGGGAGTCCGGTCAACAGCGGTGCCTGTAGTTCAGGTACACTGGTAGTGTGAGATTTTGACTCTGTGAGTCAGTCCGGGGGACAGTGCGGTCTAGTGGTGTCCTGATGCTTGCAGGGCGGCCATGTTATTGGAAGCAAACACTGACCTAGTGGCTGGGGCTGCAAGCTCCATGCACTGTCCCAAGAAGAGGCGTCTGATCCACAGCGCCAGACCGGGATCCGCACTACTTGACCTTTCAGGGCTACAGAGAAGATGGTTGAAGCCATTCTGTCCTGTGCTGGTAAAATCTCCGGTGGAGACTGTAAGCAGGAAGCAGGTCTGGGACACCTGCAGACTCTGACCCTAAGGTAAGAAAGCGGCTAAGACAAGTTTGTCCTTTCTTACTCCCTGGTGTAGGGGGCACCAGAGGATTTGGGATGATTCTCTGTACAATCCACAGACCAGCAGACCGGGGAGTCTGGCTGTTTGTGTATCCCTCTCTTCCCTATCAGTGGTGGGGCTTCATTTGGGTCGCCCTAGGTGGCGGAGTGCTGGTCATAGTATGATCGTTTGCACCCTCGTCTCTCCTTGTAAAAGGCTCATACCACCTTGTGTCCTCTCCTGGTAGGACAAAGGAAGGGAGCAAAATGGGGAACCGCCTAAGGGACAGATGTACAGATTATCTCCTGCCTGGATACCAGCTCCAGTGCTGCAACACTCTAAGAAAGTTTCCTAGAGAGCATTGCAGAATAAATGACAGTGTCTTGGTTTTCGTTTGCTGGCTGAGCTCCTGATTAGAGTTAAGCGAACCTGGACTGTAAAGTCCGGGTCCGTACCGAACTTTGGGGTGTCCGGGACCCGGACCCGGACTTTTCAAAAAAAGTCCGGGTTCGGGTCCGGTGTTCTGGTAATTTTAATGAAAAATCTTAAAAAAAAAGGAAGGAAAACGTCTGGAGATCCTGGAAGGACCCGAAAAAATGTCGTAAAAATTCTAAAAAGTAATTTTAATGGTCTTGTGGCCTGGGCTTGGGCCTGAAAAAAACTTTTCAGGCCCAGGCCCAGGGCCTGTGGGGTTTCAAGCCATGCCTGGGCCTGAAATGTCAGGTCCAAGCGAATTGAGATTAGTCCTCGAGTCGGTCGTTTGCTTTTGGTTCTGTGACAGTAAATAAGACGTTACGAGAGATCCTTTGAAAGAATCTCACAACGTCGTGACCTCGACCATAGGTCCGTCCTCTATTAGACATGTAGACAGGGAATCCGCCAAGGGGTAAAACGAGGGAAGGAAACAGGATGGTCCTCTCCTGTGT
>BLSH010292483.1:365718-381489 GCA_018402905.1 Glandirana rugosa | reverse complement strand
CACCTCTGTGTTTTTTATTTTTTATGTTAGAGACAAAGAACCAGAAAAATAATATTTTCCACTTCCTGCTCTAAAACACATCCAATAAAAAAAATTTAAAAATCTAATTTCTTCATCAATTTGTATTCTGCTACATATTTTTGGTAAAAAAAACCCAGTAAGCGTATATTGATTGGTTTGCGCAAAAGTTATATCGTCTACAAACTATGGTATATATATATATATATATATATATATATATATATATATATTATTTATTTTTTTCATTTTTTACTAGTAATGGCAGAGATCAGCAACTTATAGCGGGACTGCGATATTGCAGCAGACATATTGGACACCTAACTGACACTTTTTTGTGGACCAGTGACATTATTAGAGTGATCAGTGCTAAAATTATGCACTGTCAGTGTACTAATGCCACTGGCAGGGAAGGGGTTAAAATCGGGGCGATCAAAGGGTTAAAGTGATTGCAAAGTGTCTTTTTTTTCTTAAAAAAAAAACAAACATTTTATACTTACCTCCTCTGTTGCAGTGGTTTTGCACAGGGCAGCCTGGATCCTTCTCTTCTTGGGCCCTTCTTCCGTGCTCCTGTCCCCTCCATCCCGTCGAGTGTCCCCACAGCATGGGGGCACCCGTGTTGAGCTGCAGCTCTGTGTGTCCATTAAGACACGGAGAAGCCATTCGGCACCTCCCCTCTCTCTCCTGATTGGCTAACTTACTTTGATTGACAGCAACGGGAGCCAATTGCACCAATCAGGAAGGAGAATCCCAGGCGGCGAGGGACTTGTGGACATTGCTGGATAGAGAGGGGGCTCAGGTAAGTATTGGGGGGGGCTGCTACACTCTAACTGAGGGGGAGATGTTTTTACTACTTGAAGACATGGATCGTTCTTTCTGCTTTATAGAAACACAGAATCCTTGTTTTCTGTACTCATAGAAGGACAGTCTGTCTTGTTTACATAGGCAGACTGTCATTCTGTTAGAGTAATGAATGATCGGCTCCCACTGTGTAAAATCACAGTAGGAGCGAGCTGCCGGTGGTGCACGCTCACGCCTAAAACCCAGAAGTGCAGAATCACGTATATATACGTGATTTTGCAAAGAGCGGCTACCCTGTGGCAGTAAATCTGCTATGGGGTGGTCGTAAAAAGGTTAACAGAACACTTCAACATACATTGTATGCCATCCAGGAACACAACATTTTTTATTATATAACTTGCTGTCCCTTAGTTAGGAACATACTAAACAAGGCGGAAGACTGGGAGCATATTTGGAAAGCAATAAATGTAACATTCACTGCCGAGGAATTAATCACTGTAATGCACTAGGTACATGCTCCAGAACATACACTTGCAGTGCATGTTTGGTGAATGTTTCTTTACAAATATATATATATATATATATATATATATATATATATATATATATATATATATATATAAATACATATTTAAGTGTTCGTGTTTGTAAGAGGGAGAATTGCTAGGAGCTGGGATTTGTCTACACAATTATAAAGTGTCACCAAGTAAAATACATTTTATTGTGTTAATGTATCTCTGGCTCTCAGTGAGATCAAGCATGGTCCAATAAAAACAAGCAATGAGACATTTTTAACATTGATTTTGATAAATAAGCCATGAAGGAGAATAGTAGAGAGCAATGCAAAACTCTGCAATCAATTGCTGAATACAAAAAGCAGTTCCAGTATGTCAGAGAATCTTTTTGTGACTCAAAACCAATTGTGCCTTTCCCTATGGGAAGAGGATCAAAGCTTTCATGGTACATGAGTCATTAACTCCTGCCAGCGTATTAAGGAAAAAGACTGCAGTAATTCTAGATGTGGCTTATTTGAGGTCAGTCGCATGTGCTGATTTTTTTATTTTTTTTGCGAGGGATCTGTCCATGTATGGGCAACCTTTCTTGGAATGCCAGAAACAAAACAATGCCTCTTTCCAAGCAAATTTAGCTGAAATTTTTGAAAGCTTTTAATTATTTTTTGGTGACAGTGACCGGCATACCGGCAGTGTAACATAATTCAACTGCTCAAATCCCTGGAGCTTTTCCAACAATAAACAATGCTTGGAGTTATCATGTAGAGGCAGGATTTAACAAGCTAGATTAGAGCCACACTTCCTAAATGTGTTAACAGTTTGCTCCCAGGGGTTTTATCTCACCAAGCTTGACAAATGTCCAGTAAGGGATTAAAACACCTTCATAAATCCCCAACATCAATTTATTTGTTGTTGTGATGCATTGCTGAGTAATTTCTTTGACTGTTGGTATTTTTGTATGTACACTCCAGACATTCAGCTTAACTGTTTTGTAACCAGTACACAAAGGCATGCAGTGCCCTGTACTATGTTATATACTATGTGATCCCTGCAGAATATGTCAGTTTATGTTAGCAACCAGAAATGTTATTTAAAATGAATAAGGACAGTTCTCTGGGGCGTTCATCAAATACATTTAGAGTTTTGTTTTTCGTGCCGACAGCAATTAAATAACAAAATGCCCATTTTCTGGCTTAAAAAAATAGGATGGGACAGGCAATTACTACCCTGGGGAACAAGTGCCAATGCAAAATCAAAAAGAAATTATATTCTGCCATTGATATTTAAATGCTTAAAATGAAACATTAAAAATACCCAATTCCTTTAAATAACATGCCCGATTAGTGTCTTACTCTTGCCACAGCACACAGGTCCTAGTATAAGGTATGCTATGTATCTTGGATTACCTTTGGAGGGGGTCTGTGTTTTTTTTTTTTTTAAAGCAATGAAATAGATCCAATACATTGCCATATATCCTGACGGTTGCAGATGGGAACTTTTCATAGCTGCATAGGCTCATGTCTGGACTTAAAGTGGTTCTGAAGGCTGAAGGTTTTTTACCTTCATGCATTCTATGCATGAAGGTAAAAAACCTTCTGTGTGAAGCCCTTAATCCTTACCTGAGCCCCCTCTGATCCAGCGATGTCCTTGGTTGTATGGGGATCCTCCCTCTTCATTGGCTGAGACAGCAGGGGGAGCCCATTGACTCCCACTGCTGTCAATCACAGCCAGTGAGCCAATGAGGGGAGAGTGGGGGCGGGGCCAAGCTGCAGCTCTATGTGTCTTATGGACACATAGAGCAGCAGCTCGGGAGTGAACACACATCGGTGCTCCTAGGGCAAGCTGCTTTCTCTGGGGGCACTGCTCAAATGGGGAGGAGCCAGGGGACCCTAACATAAGAAGATCAGAGCTGCTCTGTGCAAAACCACGGCACAGAGCAGGTAAGTATAACATGTTTGTTTAGTAAAATGGTAACTGCGCTAAAGTCCTACAGATAAGCAGCAGCCAAAAAAGCCAAAACACAGTAGATATATAAAGCCGCGCTAAAAATGACAATGTATTTGTAGGTCAAGACAAATGATAAAACATATATAAAAGTCCTTAAAATGACAAGGTGGCTGTTCAATCTGAAAACACCCGATGCTCATCAAACATTCGTGCCTCCAGTTCCCGTGGCGGAATTATTATGGTTGCTCAGAGACGTTCCTTTCCTTGTTAGGGAATGGTTTCCAACAAGTAAGATGGCCGCCTAAGTCTCAGACCACTGGGCGGCTACCAGGTACAAAAATGGTGACTCAGCTGGCGCGCCCTATCCCCGGACGACGTAAATTGTGACGAAACGTACGTCGGGAGGGCGTGCTGACGTCACCCTATGCTCGTGTTAGCCGGCTTGTTTTGTGCAACACGCTGTTTTTACTGATATATGCTGCTGAACAAATTCGCTTTTGTGAGTACCTTGCATTATTTTAACAAATAAATATACTTTACTGTACTTCACTATCTGGGGCTTTTCTCTGCTTTTCCCTGCCTATATGGTCCGTTGTGGTTATGGCATAACGCATGAGAATGTATGGAGGAATACCCTCTAGTGGAGGTTCTATCGAATTACATCAGAGTTCCATTGTCTGCCATTGAAAACTGGTGATAGCATGTTCCTAAGGCTGGGGAGATCTGTGAAGCAGGCGATCCAGATATATAATATAAGCCTGGCTCCCAGCTAGGTCTGGTAAGCCCCCAACCTTTTTTTGGTGACGGATTCACGAATGTTTGATGAGCACCGGGTGTTTTCAGATTGAACAGCCACCTTGTCATTTTAAGGACTTTTATATGTTTTATCATTTGTCTTGACCTACAAATACATTGTCATTTTTAGCGCGGCTTTATATATTTACTATAACATGTTTGTTATTTAAAAAAACAAAAAAACAAAGCTTTAATAAAACTTTAATACATGTTAGGGGCTTTCTATTTTTATGCTTTTTTTAAATAAAATACCAGTGAGCACTCTATAGTCATTCCTTGACTTTTAACATGTAAATATACACTGCATCGTCTGTCCATTTTCCTAGCTGAGCTGCTGAGGTTCTCCAAGAGTCCTTGCTGAGGAGTCCATTAAGTGTTGGAGTGCTTATTGACTTTTGTCATGGGGGTCAATACAGTGAGGTGAGTGTTTGCCAAAAAGGGATTCACCGTGGTGGAGGTTTTTTCTACTTGCATGTTTTTGCAGAACTTACCTAGGAGTAATATATACCATAAGTTGTATGAGACTACCACATTTATAATTAAATGGACTTTTACTGTTTTATTGTTTATGATTTGTTGATATTTTTTCAGTTTTTCCTGATTATTTGATTGCCAAAAGTACATACAACATCAGTTTGCAGACAGTGGTTATTACTCACAGATAAACAATTGGTGATAGTGCAGCATTTATATAATTATTTTTTTATACATGTGATTTTTTTCACTTCATGATTACAGCTTTATTCATTCACACGCTTGTGCGCAGATAATCATATACACAATGAAATGTTATTTGCCAGCAATTTAAACTGTATAATTTTTTGCACATAGAATATGGATTGGGAACTTTTAAGGTGCCAGACAGAAACAGTATTCTACATCATGTTGTAAAAATCATATCAAATTATATTAGGTTCAATGATTATTGCATAACATGTTTTGCCAAGAGATGGCTTCTTCAGGAGATTTTTTAAATTACTGTACAGTATATGCACCTGGAGATGCCACCAGGTAAGTATATACCAGTGTAGGAGAAAAAAAATTACCGTCATGAGGATATTAGGTTGTCATAGGAGGACCATATGCCCACAGTGAAAATCTGCCATGTCACATTGAGGAACCAAAAATACAATGGGGGTGATTTACTAAACCTTGAGCATGCACAATTTGGTGCAACTCTGCAGGGAAACCAATCAGCTTCCAGGTTTTATTGCCAAAGCTTAATTGAACAAGTTGAGGTTATAAGCTGATTGGCTACCATGCAGAGCTGCACCAGATTCTGATTGCACCAGTTCTAGTAAATCTGCCCCAATATCTTCCTAAAAGGATTTATTCTGCTTGACTTCAGCTGAATTAATGTATCCCATGAGGGGGAGCCCAAGAGGCCTCATATGAACAGCACTTCATTCACCCTAGCACAGGCATATGCAATTAGCAAACCTCCAGCTATGAACTACAAGTCCCATGAGGCATAGCTAGCCTCCGACAGCCACAAGTATGACACCCAGAGGCAGAGGCATGATGGGATTTGTAGTTTTGCTAAATTTGACTGTCATGCTGTGACATCAGCTTTATGATACTTGCCTGTGCCAGCCTATTTGATTTAGTGGCTTGTTTTCAGTGAGCTGTCTAATAGTCTTACATCCAATTGAACCCCTTGAGGATACCCCTTTTTTGCTATACACACCTTCCTTATCTAGCACCTAGAGATCATCTGCTAGAGTGAATGAAATATTGTTCACGTGAGGCCTCTGGGGACTCCCCCTCATGGAATAAATTAATTCAGCTGAAGTCAAGCTGCATAAATCCTTTTTGGAAGATATTGTCTTTTTGGTTTCTCATTGTGACATGACAGATTTTCAGTGTGGGGATATGGTCCTCCTACGAAACATTGATATCCTTTTGACTGTAATTTTGTGGCTCCTACACTGAAAAATATTTACCTGGTGGTACCTCCGGGTGAATATCATGTACAGTAATTTGAAAAGTCTCCTGAAGAGGCCATCTATTGGTGAAACATGTTGAGCAATAATCCCTGTACTGTATACCTGGATCACATGTGATCTTTATTCAAACTTTCATTTTTAAAACAAAGTATCTTTTAATGTACCTAATAAAATTTGATATGATTTTTAAAACATGATGTTTCTGTCTGGCACCTTAAAAGTCCCCAAACCATATTCTATGTGTATTTTTCAGTCTATGGGATGTGGTGCCTTGCTCCCCTGGCTGACAATTTTTTTTTCACTATTGTATAATTTTTTTCTTTGTAATTGTCACTTCTGCTGCAATACATTCTACAGTAAGAATAGAAATAATATTGCAGTGTCCCTCCCAAAATGCATATCAGATCATTTTGATCCTCTCACTGTGCTGCCCTGTCACTGTGATTATCAAGGATGGTGGATGTACATCATGAGATTCTTTTTCTGTCATTCATATGAGGGGGAGGGGGGCAATATTTCAATACCCTCTTTTTGTTGAACGGGGCTTGCAGATTCCAATAAGTTATGCATGCAGTCTCCTACAACCACTAGGCCAGGGGTGTGGGGAAGAAGCCATTGTCCTTATCAACCTGTCCTTTTCCTGGCAAAGAACCCCTTCCATGTTGTGGGCATGTGGCCTGGTATGGATCAGGAGGTTTGCACACTCTTTTTTCCCCTTCCTGGCCAACCAGACTGAATGCTTGGATTAAGGGCCTGATATGGCTTTTTAGGTGAACCTCATGCATTTATTTTTGGATTTTTTTGTGTGAAGTCTCCCCTCTTTGGGAGGACCTCATGCCTTTTTTGGGGTAGGGACATTTATGACTTGCATCATTTAGTAGAGTATCTTAATGACAACTGGCAAAGCTTGCATGTTTCTATCGAATATAACAACTTGAGCATTAACTTTACTTTACTAGCACCTATAGGAAGACATGCTCTGGTAATACAACTCTTTTTGCAGCTAATTGTCACCCATCCCACGCCATCAATGCCATCCCATATCGGGAAATTATTTGTGCCAGATGGAATTGCTCTACCCAGCTTGCATTTCAACAGGAATGTCAGGCCATTTCTAGCCGTCTGCGGAAAAAGGGGCTATAAAAGCTCTGTTATCCAGCAAGGTCAAGCTAGAGCCATGATGAGAAATAGGGAAGAACTATTAAATGACATTCCTAAGGGCAGAAGTTGGATAAAAAAAACTCTAAGATGGCAAGAAAAGGCAAGCCTGTCACCTTTTTCACCACATATTCCAAAGAATATCATCAAATAACTAAGATAATAAAAAAGAATTTGCCAATTTTGTACACAGACAAAAGTTTACTAAAATATTAGAAATGGGTTGCTGCTTTTTGAGTCAATGAGTGCCAACTCTAGGCATCTTGTTATCACCCAGCCTTTTCTCCACATTTAAAAAATGCCAATCCACCTGGCTGTCATGTAGGGGGAGTTATCCATGTAACATAAAGACTTTCAGGTACTGCCATCTTTATATGTTAGGTAAGACTTTCTCCTCGATAGCTGCAGGGGAAGAATTTTCCATAAAACAATATATAAATTGTGGCACAAACTATGTACTCTAACTAATTACCTGCATTAAGTGCAACCTGCAGTATTTGGGTTGTACCACATGCTCTCTAGGCTGCATTCACACCTGGGCATAGCGTTTTCAGGCAGAAATACATGCGTTTTTTCTACGATTTTGCAGCGATTTGTACCGCGATTTTGTACAGGTCAAAAGGTCACCAATGTAAAAAAGGAGAAAAACGCCCAAATCAAGCTGCAAAAAATACTTCCAGAACTTGTTTGAGCTTCAGGCGTTTTCAGGCTTTTGGCTTCAGGCGTTTTTGAGTGGATATGTGAACCATCTCCATAGAGAATCATTGATTTTTTCCCCTCCAGCGTTTTGTAGCTTTAGGCTTCAAGCTACAAAACATCCAAGTGTGAATGCAGCCTAAGAACCTGAATAGGAGAACACTATTGTAATACAAATAATCCAAATGTCAAGTACATCTCTAATGTGACACGTCATTTTAGAGATTGTCATCCAAATGATCTCTCCTCATTTAGATTCAGGGGAATAGAGAATCTTTCCCACTTGCCAAGAGGAGGAGATAGAGAGAGGAGGCTTTTGGGAAGAGAGGCCTAATGGATTTTTAGATTAAAGACTAGAGTTAAACTTGAGATGTTATCTGGACCTGCATGTACATTAGGTTGCCTCTCTTCCCAGTTTCCTCCTCTCTGTACACAATAACATCAGCTGTTCCAGTTTTTTGCAATTATACCCATCAATTAATCTAATTAATAGTTGGAGCCTTTGTTATCTTAACCACTATATATTTCAAAGTGTCATGTCTTATTGTAGTATACGCATTGCTTATGTGAGAGTGTTATAATAAAATTATTGCATAATGACATCCCTGTCTCACTCTGGTCTGTGAGCTCTATTTTAAACAGCTGCCGTGAACATTACTACCCTTAGAGATGAAGGGAAATATTATCCGGTGCAGTAGGACGGAGCTTGCCATAGGACGGTGTCTCACCCATTTAATATCATAGAGCAATTTATGCTGCTTATCAGTGTGGCAGCATATTCTTTTGGTGAATGTATAGTGTCGGCTGTGGTTTGGTTATATCCACAGTCTGAAGCTTTCTTTACTGGATATACAGTATTTGGATGAACTGGTGGAATTTGTATCTATTTATTTATTTATTCACACATATGAACTGTCAGCAATGTTTTGTTACAAATGAAATGGTTTTCATTTACTGTGTATTTATTATGTTATGATCTTCACTTGAATGGATCATATTGCATTATTATTTGCATACTTGTTATGAATTTCAGTGATATTTGCGCATTTCCTATTATTTTTGGGTGCTGCATTTATTTATTCTTTAAAAATGTATGAGAATTTGGCATATTGACCTTGATTTGTAAGCAGCCTTTTTTGTTTTCACTTCAAAGTGCTGCCTTGTTCTTTTCTTTTACATTTTTTGAACTACTGTATTACCAGCCATGCAATTGAATGAGGCGAGTGATTGAAAGAATATATATAACCTAAGTGTCTCCATTTTGGAGGATTATGTATGACCTACGTTTTTCTATTACACATATATATATGCTAAGACTCCTTTAAGATGCTTGAAGCTAATTTCGTGTATCCAGTAGAGTTTCTGTTTCCTTAAAATTACGTGTCATTTTCTTCAAAATGAAACTATTGTACAGACCCCCTTATATGGTTTCTGTAACTCCTACTTTTCTGTGACTATAAAAGAGGAAACACGGAAATAAAGGTAGCTCTCTCCCTGAGAAACAGCTGTTGTGTGTCTGTGTATATTCTTGTGGCTCGGGGGTGGGGGGGGGCTCGGGAGCTCCCAGGGTGATAACTGCTCCACCAGGGACAGACGGGGGTCGAGAGGAATTCAATCCTTTCAGTGATGTCACTCGGTGTTAAGGACTCAGTGGCTCCTGTACCTGCCAATGTCCTTAAGAACCATTGATGGTGCTATTGTGCATTGAGTTTAGCTCCCATTGAATGGGTAAATGTTGAGACGTTTGTCCAAAAGCCTCAGCAGCCAAAGTTCAGTCCGAACATGGGTTCAGACCAAACCTTGAGCTCATCTGAAAGGCTTTTTGGGTCATTATCCCAGAACAAGTAAACAGATACAGAAGTGGCTGATGCAGCTGGAAGTCATTCATTTTTTTAGTTGTACCTGCTGGGTTATGTCATTGACCATTCTGTATATTGTCATTATATTGTAGTCAACCTGGATTCTCAGGCCATTTGTTTAAACTTAGCAGCCTTTGCTGGGGAGCTCCCATTTGTGAAAGGAGTAGCAGCAGGAGAAAATCATTGTGGTGTTGGTAATCCTGTCAATGTGTTGTCAAGGCATCGCTCATTGTGATTGATGTTGGATCCATGTCACTGGATAATGTGATCATGTTTGATTTACAAATCTTCTGTATATTTTACTTTTTCTGTGGTGTCTGTGTTTTTATTTTGTTTTTCAATTTTTTTGTAAATGGGTACCAAAGGGTACTATGTACATCTTACTTATTTGAATAGGGGGGTCAGATATCTGGGGGCCCCTTATTTTAAAGGGGCTTCTAGATTCTGATAGGTCTTCTCATAGACCCCCACATCCACCAGGCCAAGGATGTTGGGTGCAGCCCATGTCCCCATAAACATGGGGGCAAAGTGCATTGCAAGGAAGAAGGGACTTTGCGAGTTCCTTACAAAGAGGGCATGTGGCCTGGTTTGGGGGGAACTCCACAACATGCTCACTGCCCCCTCTTATTTCCGAACCATCCAGGCTGTCTGACTGGATAATGGTCTAGTGTGGATTTTGTGCGGGATCTCATGACGTTTTTTACTCTTAAAAGGACAGTGCACATTTTTGAAAGCAATGTGTGCTGTCCCTTTAATAAAAAAAGTCATGGGTCTCCCTCAAAATTCATACCAGATCCCATGTCATTTTTACCAAAAGAAGCAGGCTGGGAAAGTATCTATAATTTTTATGTCACTTTTGCAGAAGGTTTGCAGATTTCCCGCTGGGAATTTGCTTGCAATGCTCATCACTATTGGTAATTTCACTAGTCCAATGTATTGGTCAACATAATCTCTACCAAGAGGAGGAAACAGTGTTCAAGTAGAGCCACTGATTGTTTGGCTTGACACGAACATCAGTCCCCTAAACTGTCAGAGACTACTTCACAAATGATGCTGTATCTGTAATGTGAGTGGCTGACAAGAGGAGACTATAGAAACATTTTCTTCAGTAAAGATATTATACATCAATAATGTTTTATATATTTATTAAACCACAATTCTTACTTTCACGTTGTCGTGTATGTGGAGTAAGTATTCACAATGTATAAGCTCCAAAGATTACATATTTTATGTAATGCTTGTTAAATTAACAAGAAATGAAAAAAATCTTTGAATACATTTTCTTCTCTTTATACTATCTTTCATCTAAAACCAAGTTGTTTCAAAGAGACTTTTTCCTCCTTTAATATGATTATAATCTGAATCTTCAAAGGCTCTCTGGATGTAGAATGTGTCATTGAAGTTCCCCTTAATATGTGTTGTGGCAAAGCATTATTCACACTGACATTACAAAAATGATTTGTTTCCTTTATACGCTGTAAAATACTGTATGTACATGTATTAAAGGTAAACCTTAATGGATTTGAGGTCAGTTTTATTCTTTGTTTTAAGTTAATAAGTTTGAAAGTATTGTTTTACATTTTTTTTTATTAAATATATGCATTATTTATTTTTGAGACAAATATTTACATGAACGCCCTATGGCTTAACTAAAAGACAACCCAGCAGATAAAGCTTGATTTGTAGCCACCTTTATTTAATTATTATCCCTACTAAAACAGATGATGCTGCGCTAATAATCTAAAAAACATATCTAATCTCTTATTGTGTGTGACTGTTACCATGTGCCAATATAAGTGTCAAAAGTAAAATAAATTCAATATTGAAACAATAATAACAACAATAACAATGTATCGTCTTATAATAGTCCACAAATATATCCAGTGTTCCAGTGCGATTAGATGATATATAAACAATTATCTAATTAAATGTCCAAAACAGAAGTGAAAACTTCCTGAATCTTCAAATATTCTCCAAAGGCGTGCCTTATATGAATTCACCACAGTGCTCCCCCATTAGAAATGTGCTCACCTTAAGGAGTGTGACCTCACAATTGTTCGGTCAAAATGTGCTTTTTAGTCACTCTGGATTAACATATTTTCCTGCTTTCTGCTCCGTCAATGTTCCTCCATTGTAGCTTGATATATGTGGAAAGAGAGCTCCATATAGTGCTTATATTGTTTTAAAACATTGTATCATTTATTAAAATATGTGCATAAAACTCACATTTAACCACTTCAGCCCCGGAAGGATTTCACACTTTAGGACCAGAGCACTTTTTGCGATTCGGCACTGCGTCGCTTTAACTGAGAATTGCGCAGTGGTGCGACGTTGTACCCAAACAAAATTTGCGTCCTTTTTTTCCCACAAATAGAGCTTTCTTTTGGTGGTACTTGATCACCTCTGCGTCATTTCTGATCGCCGCTATAAACAAAAGAAGAGTGACAATTTTACAAAAAGACCCAAATTTATTACTTTTTGATAAAATACAAATCCAAAAAAAATATATAAAAAAACATTTTTTTTCATCGGTTTTGGCTGATTTATATTCTTCCTCATATTTTTGGTAAAAAAAAAAATCGCAATTGGCGTTTATTGATTGGTTTGCGCAAAAGTTGCCGCGTTTACGGATGATGAGAATTCTTTTCTGGGGTTTTTATTTTTTTTAATTTTTTTACTAGTAATGGCGGGGATCTGCGATTTTTAGCGCTACTGCGATATTTCAGCGGACATGTCTGACCATTTTGACACTTTTTTGGGACCATTGGCATTTATACAGTGATTAGTGCTATAAAAATGCACTGATTACTGTGTAAATGCCATTGGCAGTGAAGGGGTTAACCTGCAGGGGGCGCTCTAAGGGTTAACTGTGTTCCCTGGGCGTGTTCTAACTGTGTGTGGGCTGCCCTAGCAGGGGAAGGGAAGTGATCACAGCTTCCATGTAGAGGAAGGCTGTGATCACAGCCCTTCCCCCTCTCACAGAACGGAGGTCCGTGTTTACATACATGGACCTCCGTTCTTTCAGTGCGGGGGGGCCATCGTGGGTAGCTGGCGGCAATCGAGTCCGCCCTACCCGCTCCCTGGCTCCCCCCGAACACAGTGAGTGAGCGGGCGCGCCTTCGGCGGCGCGTGCGCGCTCACAATGCTAGTTATCGCGGCCGCCGTCCTGTGACGGCGGTTCGCGATAACGAACCACCTTGTCGCCGTCACGCTGCGGCGGGCGGTCGGCAAGTGGTTAATGGGTGCTTCGGTCCACCAACTGTATACAGCGCATATCAAATAAAATCCACGTTACTGCAGCAATTTCGTGCCTCTCCTTGGATCATGCAAAGCATCTTGTCAAACAAATCTGCCCCTCCCGACGTGTTACGTCACAGGGTTACGTGACTCATCAGGAGGAAGTGGAGTTCTCTTTCCACATATATTGAGCTACAATGGAGGAACATTGACGGAGCAGAAAGGAGGAAAACATTACCTTTTGGGGCAGAGGGGTAACAATGATAATGGGGACAAGGGCCTCTTCTGATCAACCCTGGGCTGTGGTTGTAGGGGTCTGCAGGCAGGGGGCTTATCTGAATCTGGGGCTCCCAGATCTCGCCCCCCATGTGAATGAGTATGGGGTATATTGTACCCCTACTCATTCACCAAAAAAGTGTCAAAAATAATAAAAACAGTAGTCATTTATAGAAAATAAATAAAAAAAACAGTGTCCCCCAATGTAGATAAGATGCCCGCCGCCACTGGACCTGAAAAAAGAAAAAAAAACGTTCCGCTGTCAATGAAGGCTGACCACCTGCTGCAGGCTCTGCCGTTTGACAGTTCTTATATAGGTAAGAGGTGGAGCCACCTAGCGATGACACCTGGTGGCACCACCCTCTTGTGACATCACCGACCCAGCATGCACCGGTTGGTGACATCCCATGGTGTTTTCATTAGCGGTGAAGATGCAAAACCCATTAATTACACATTGTGAGTTTTTTGATTAAGCACTGCTTTCATGTCATTGGATGCTAGGGATGGGCCTGCGGAGCGCCCCATAATGCATTGCGTGCAGACGGTGTGCACAACTCCCCCCATTGGGAGCGTTCCCACTGTCTGCACGCTTTTTGCATTGACAGTTTATGTATATGGTAGGACGGGGCCACCCGGTGACGTAAGCGAATGACCCCGCCCCTTCTGACATCATGTGACATCAGAGGGAGCAGGTCACGCGCTTATGTCACTGGGTGGCCCCGCCCTTCCATATAAATAAGCTGTCAAAGCAAAAGTGTGCAGACGGTGGAAGCCCTCCCATGGGGGAGCTGTTGCGGCTTTTTTTTTTCGGGTCCGTCGCGCGCGGTGATTGACGATAGATTACAACGGGGGACACTTATTTCTTTTTTCTTTTTTAACAAAGGACTTGTCCCTAATTGTCTCCTGTGGTTTTTTTCTTTTTTGACACATTTTGGTGAATTAGTACGGATACGATGTACCCGATACTAATTCACATGAGGGGGAGCAGGATCTGGGGGTCCCCTTATTAAAGGGGGCTTCCAGATTAAAATAAGCCCCCTGCCCACAGACCCCCATAACCACAGCCCAGGGTTGTGGGGAAGAGGCTCTTGTCCCCATCAACATGGGGACAAGGTGCTTTGGGGTGGGGGACACAGAGCCCCTCCTGCCCCAAAGCACCCATACTCACCATGTTGAGGGCATGTAGCCTGGTACATTTCAGGAGGTGGGGCGCTCGTCCGTCCCCCCCTATCCTGGCCGGCCAGGCTGCATGCTCGGATAAGGGTCTGGTTTAGATTTTAGGGGGAACCCCACGTCAATTTTTTTTTAATATTGGCGAGGGGTTTCACTTAAAATCCATACCAGACCCGAAGGGACTGGTATGGACTGGGGGGACCCTACGCAATATTTTTCATCTTTTTGATCTTTTTCTATATTGCCGGGAGCCAGCAATACATTACAGCCGCTGGTTTTAAATAACATTTTTTCCTTTACGAATGTCATTTTGCTCTGGCACTGTTCTAAACATTACAGAGGTGCACCCTTTTACAGGCAGACTAAGGGAATCCCCAGGCAAATTATTTAAAGGAATATTTCATTTTTTTTTTTTTTTTTTCTCGTTTCAAAGAATTTTTATTGCATTTATAGATACATAAAATCAAGCTTGTTTCAGCAATTTACAATTGTAGAATCCGGCATGAAGAAAAGATCTTTCAATGTTTTTACCATAAGAACCAACAAACATGTTATACAAGAGATTAACTGAGTAGAGACAGGGGTAAGTAAATGGTTCTGTTATCTGTAAACCATAGGACCTCTAGATATTTATCCCTTTACATCTCTCTGAGGGGTAAGGCTTTGCTAAATACTGGTCTCTCCTCACGAGATTTATGAGATAGTCTTGGGGAAGCGGAGATGTAGGGGTCCCAAGCCTCCAGCACCCCCTATGGGGAACTTGCTGTGCCAGCGGGCCGGGAAGCCTCCATCCTCCCCCCTGACTATAATGCTTTGTCTAATCCTCAACCATTCAACTTTGTGGGCCTTCAGTGCTATGCCTCACGAGATTCAACTAAAAGAACTCTACCCCTTATGGTCCACTTTGATGCCTGCCTGGACCCTGCCATTAGTGGGGTAAGATAGGGGAGAGAGATTAAGAAGGGAAAGATAAGTTAGCAAGGAACAAGAACGTGCCCCAGGAGGGGAGAGAAGAAAAAGAGGGGAAGAGAAAAAAGGATGAAAGTTGTTCCAGACCGTGTACTAGAAGCTAGGGTGGGGAAGTCCGTCCGTAGTTTCACCTGGTATTCCCCATCTCAAGAAAATCAACTTAGAGCACTCCGTATCGTGACTTCCGGGTGTTTCAACTTACCAACTCCTAATCTGTTTCGTAATATCAGTCCCCCCTCCTACCTCCGAAGGGCCGGGCGACCGTGTCGTTCAAGGGGTATCCCCCACGACCTCCGAACCCTGGGGATGTAGAGGCGAAGGGGTTCTGATAGAGTATTTAGAGCACTCCTCTCTGGTCATAAATCGTTTCGGAATGGGGAGTCT
>BLSH010292483.1:327181-337902 GCA_018402905.1 Glandirana rugosa | reverse complement strand
ATGGCACTTTTAATGTACTCCTGTGTTCTTTTATACTCTGATTTGCAATGGATGTGGGATAAGGTGATCAGATTTTTAACCACTTCCTTACTGGGCACTTAAACCCCCCTCCTGCCCGGACCAATTTTCAGTTTTCAGCGATGTCGCTCTTTGAATGACAATTGCGCGGTCGTGTGACGTTGTACCCAAACAAAATTGGCGTCCTTTTTTTCCCACAAATAGAGCTTTCTGTTGGTGGTATTTGATCCCCTCTGCGTTTTTTATTTTTTGTGCTATAAACAAAAAAAGAGCGACAATTTTGAAAAAAGAAGAATATTTTTTACTTTTTCCTATAATACAAATCCAAAAAAAAAAAAAAATGATTCATCAGTTTAGGCCGATATATATTCTTCTACATATTTTTGGTAAAAAAAAAATCGCAATAAGCGTATATTGATTGGGTTGCGTAAAAGTTCTAGCGCCTAAAACCTATGGACATTGGTTTATGGCGTTTTTTATTTATTTTTTTACTGGTAATGGCGGCGATCTGCGATTTTTATCGGGACTGCGATATTGTGGCGGACTTGTCTGATATTTTTGACACTTTTTTGGGACCAATGACATTTATACAGCGATCAGATCTAAAAACAGACACTGATTACTGTATAAATGTCATTGGCAGGGAAGGGGTTAACACTAGGGGGCAGTGAAGGGGTTAAAAGTGTTCCCTGGGTGTGTTCTAACTGTGGGGGGGCGGGGTTGGCAGGGGCATGACAGATCTGGCATGCCCCCCCCCTCACAGAACGGGGAACTGCTGTGTTTACATTGGCGGTTCCCCGTTCCGGCTCTCTGGAAGGAGATTGCGGGTCTCCGGCGGACATCGGGTCTGCCCAACATGCGGGCACGCTCCCGCGGCAGCGTGCGCGCGCGCCACTCACGCCGGCGGGAGCGCGCCCAGCACGAGCCAAATGGGAGGACGTCTATAGACATCCTCCCGGCATTTTAGAGCCGAGCTGTAGCCGTCATTCGGCTATGGCGCCGGCACGAAGTGGTTAAAATGAAATCCCGGGACATATATTTTTTTTTATTGGCACATGGTAAACTATTTTAGAAGCATATCGCCTCGCCCATCCTCGACATCAGAGCTTTGATTTTGACAGTTCCACTCACTGTCACTGTCATTGCGGTTGTACGCCCCCAGATTGCCCACCAATCCCTAGCTGTGCTGGATGGATGTTCACACCGCTGCAAAAGCCATGACTAAGGACTAACATCCGAAACACGTAGGCTGTATTACAGCTTTGTACATGTATTTAATAAAGAAATAATATTTTGGATGTCATCCTGAGTGCTGACCATCCCTTTCCTTACTCTGGTACATTGGAGGGGTCAGCAGCCTCGAGGTCTGTGCACCGGGCGGAGCTTTTATGTGGGAAGGTTGCAGTGCCTATACACCTGTTTTCCCTAGGTCCTGCTAGGCTGTCAGCAATGGGTATGGGTGCCACCCCTGAATATGGAGACAGAACCGGGGACAGACTTGGTCTGGGGACAGTGTCCTCAGTCCAGGGACTGTCCCCGGAAACTGGGGACGTCTGGTCACCCTAATGCAGGATGTCAGGTATGACGCCACTCTGTTGTAATTTTCTTAAAACAAAACTGGTGTAGAAAGTGGAGTTCCCCAAGGTTCTGTCCTGGGACCAATCCTATTCAATTTATTCATAAACGACTTGGAGGACGGGGTGAAGAGCTCAATCTCAATATTTGCGGGTGATACCAAGCTAAGCAGAGCAATAAACTCTTCACAGGATGTGGAAACCTTGCAAGAAGATCTGAATAAATTAATGGGGTGGGCAGACAAGTGGCAGATGAGATTTAACGTAGAAAAATGTAAGATAATGCATTTGAGTACCAAGAACAAAAAAGCAAACTACTCACTAGAAGGAGAGCCTCTGGGGGAATCTAGAATGAAAAAAGACCTAGGAGTCCTAGTGGAGAACAGGCTCAGCAATGGCATTGCTGCTGCGAACAAAGCTAACAAAGTGTTGGCATGCATCAGGAAAGGGATCAACTCCAGGGATAAATCAATAATTCTCCCAATATACAAGTCTCTGGTGAGGCTCTACCTGGAGTATGCCGTCCAGTTCTGGGCACCAGTCCTCAGGAAGGATGTCCTGGTATTGGAAAGGGTACAGAGAAGGCCCACAAAGCTTATTAAGGGATTGGAGGACCTTAGCTATGAGGAAAGATTGCAAGCACTGCACTTATTCTCTCTGGAGAAGAGATGCTTGAGAGGGAATATGATTTCAATGTACAAATACTGTACTGGTGACCCCACAGTAGGTGCAAAACTATTCAGTGCAAGGGAGCACACAAAGACACGCGGCCATTCACTAAAAATAGAAGAAAGGCGGTTTAACCTTAAAAAGCATAGAGGGTTCTTTACGGTAAGAGCAGTGAGGATGTGGAATTCTCTTCCACAAGCAGTAGTCTCTGCTGGGAGTCTACTTAATTTCAAAAAACTATTAGATGCACACCTAAGGGACCACAACATTGAGGGGTATACAATTTAATACTGATATTAAAAACACACACATAGGTTGGACTTGATGGACTTGTGTTTTTTTCAACCTCGTTTACTATGTAACTATGTAACTATGTATATAAATATATAGAAAATAAAGTAACGTTTCCCACTCACATAATTTTCAGAGCCATATTGTTGTTTAAATTCCTTCTAAAGCAGTTGTGAACATCCAATATTGCAGAAACTTTCTATTACTATGCAGGTACAACAACTGTATTTGCTTAGTTTAAGAAATTATCTTTCTTACCATTTTTTGCAGGGTTAAAACGTTCTATCATGTGACCATACATCCCTTCCTACCTGATAAAGGGGGGGGGGGGGGCGGGGTAACAGGACACCAGTGGTAGCTGGTGCTATATTTTTGGGGGGGAAGTGGCAAACAATCCGCTGGCCACCCCTTCCAGTCAGTCGGATCAGCCTCACACTGACCCCCCCGGTTGGTCGGATCACTTGCGCCCCAACACACCCTCCTGCCACCCTTGGGTCGGTCACCAGCCCCGCACTTACCCCATCTAGGTCACAGCCAGAGCTTCCTTTGGGCGGCGGATGGCGGCTTCTCCTTGCATCTCCTCTTGACCAATCCGGTCTCAGGACCCGCTTCCTGATTGGCTGAGAGGAGAATCAGTAAGACAATAGCAAATATTAATTCTCTATTGCCACACAACTGGGTGGGCTCAGGGCGCAGTACTCTGCGCTCCAAGCCCACACTTTTTTAAGCCAATTAGAGCCTCATTCTCCAATCACATGCCTCTAAAAAAAAAAACCCCATTGGAATCCATGCGTCTGGTGCCCTGCATGTAGATTAGGGGCCGGGAGCATGGATTAGGAGGGTGGCACCCCTGCACCTCATATGGACGGGCCGCCACTAGAGGACACTGAGCAGACACACAGTGGGGTTGATTTACTATAACTGGAGAGTGCAAAATCTGCTGCAACTTGCATAGTAGCCAATCAGGTTTTAACTTCAGCTTATTCAATTAAGCTTTAAAAAAAAATTGCACTCTCCAGTTTTAGTAAATCAACCCCACAGTATTCCATAGTCTGTTCAGTCTGAGGCAAGATACAGGCTGTGCTTCAGCAGGGGCTTGTTCAAGTGGCAGGCTGTGATTGGACGGGGGACATGGTGGCTAAACAAACAAACCAGTACAAGCATGCTGTGTGTCTGGACAGTGTTCTATATCTCTGAATGGGCAGGCAAAAGATGAAAACTGACCATGCTAATACAGATTATCTTCTGTGCTTTGTGTGGACAGTTTAGAACAAGGAAGAAAGGAGACTGGCAGGGGAAACCAGATAGTTCAGATGAAACAAGTACATGCAAATGATAGAGACTATGGGGTTAATTTACTAACCGACCGCGCACTGTAGCTTCACGTATATATATATATATATATTTTTTTTTTTTTTCCCCCAGTATATATATATATGCTTTTCCCATGCCCACCCAGCAGTGCTGCGATTCTTCACAGCATATGCCCATCACCAAATCCTAGCCAATGATTGACAGCCGGTAGATCCCCAGTAAAAGCAGCGCACGTAAACACTTGTTATGCACACATTTAACCCCTTGATTGCCCTAGATGTTAACCTCTTCCTGCTCAGTTTCATTAGTACAGTGCATATTATTAGCACTAATCGGTGTAATAATGTCACCGGTGATGTCAGTGGCAGTTAGTTAGTTGTTCCCAGTGTCAGTTGGTGTCCACCGCACTATTGCAGTCCCATTATAAGTTGCTGATCACCACCATTACTAGTATAAAAATAAACAAATAAAAATTCCAGTATCTATATCATAGTTTCTAGATGCTAGAACTTTCATGCAAACCAATCAATATACACCTATTTGTGTGAAAAAAAAATTAGATTTTGTTTGGGTAAAGCATTGCATGACCGCACAATTGTCAGTTAAAATAGTGCCGCAAAAAATGACTTGGTCATAAAGGGGGTAAAACCTTCCAGACCTGAAGTGGCTAAAGGTAAATTAATTGTGTACTTCGCAATGCAGTTGCACTCTGCAAGAACAGTTGCTCCAGATCTTTGTAAATGAGCAGAAGCCAGTGGCAGCCTGTCCATATGGAGCGCAGTGGCGCCACCCCCTAATCCATGCGCCCAGCCCCTAATCTACAGAGCACAGCGCCCCAAGCCCATCTAGTTGTGTGACAATAGTGAATTAATATTCGCTATTGTCTTCCTGCTTTTCCTCCTGGCCAATCAGTGAATGGGCCCTGATTGGCCCAGAGGAGAATAGATCCTATTAGCCGCCTAGGAGGAGGAGGGAGGAGATGCATGGCAGAAGCCGCCATGATGCTGAGGAGGAGGAGATGCAGGGGAAGCCGCTGCCCGCCACCTGAGGAAGCACTGCCCTTGACCCCTCGACCTAGATGTGGTGGCTGGCTGACCGACTGGGGGGTGGCTGTGGGTGCATTTTTTGCCCCCCAAATAAAAATATACCACCATAAGCTGGAAGAAGCTCTGCTGACTTCTACCATTCAATTAAGTGCAAGCATAAATGATGTGTTTTACATTTTCCTTGCATGTGATTGGGTATTCTTTGCAAAATGAAGCTTTACCTCATTTAGTAAGCTTTGGAGCAAAAGTGCACAGTCTATTTGCCTTTAGTAAATTAACCCCTATAATTTTTTTAAAATGCACACATGTAAACACAAACATAGAAAAAAAAATATTCATCCACCTGGATTGGTCTTTTCCACTCTCGATGCTCATGAGAGGGAGAGGGGGAGAGCCTCTTCTTCTCCCACTTTGTCTTTTCTTTTTTACTTCTCCTTATTCTTTCTTTTTTTCTGTCTCATCTCAGTGACTTACTCCTGTACAGTTTGAAACTTCTAGTGGTTGCGCCCACCACTTTCCCTTACTCCTATCCCTAAAACTTTTACCTTCTATTTTCTTCTCCCTTTGATCCCTCCAACATGCCCCTCATGCTCTCTCCTGGGTATATAGGATATGGACACTCACCGCTATTTACCCACATTCATAGTCTTTCTGATCCCCTTGAGAGGGCTTTTTGCCACAATACCGAGATATACAATAAGGACATTGATTGATTCCGACATTGTTTGATTGATATACCCCACACATGATAGGTTGTTAAGCACTCACTTCTTCTCTCTTCAGCTAGCTTACCACTTTGTCTAGGGAACCTTCTCGGTTTAAAGTCATGTAGTGCAATAATTGACCATTAACGTTTGTATGGCTTAATACAATTTCATACGTGTATTCTGCAGTAGGCGGCCTCTGCTCTGCCACAGTATGTTCCCACTAGGGATGGCGGGGCAGTTACGGTCGTCAACCTCCTCCTAATGTTAAATAAGCAGAACAGAGCCGCCATAACAATGTTGTTATCATAAGAGTGGTTTTCTCACCTTAACTTTCCCCCCCTCACCCCATCCCTTAACCTCCATACCGCTTTTCGATTGGTTCAAAATTAATTCTGCTCTTATTTACAGTACAGACCTTCGTAAATGTGAAAGGCATGTTACCGATTGTAATGTTTATTATCAGACTTACCATTGTATTGTATTTTAAAAATTTCAACAAACTACTTGAAACAAAGAAAAAAAAATATTCAGGGTAACACACAATTTACCTATAGTGCTAGGTTATATAATATTATGATAGCCATTTCAGAGCTGGAATAACGTTAGTGTTATCAGCATAAGGGCAACAACGGTCATACTTTTAGAAGATCTCTCATTTCTGACTCTGAGCTCCAGGCAAAGTAATTATAGTTAAAAAAGTCGACAAATATACATCTTTTGAATGTAAGTTACCTATTATAATAATATAAGGCTAAACATCCAAGTTTTTTACTTACCGTTACCTAATTGTGACTCATTCTTTTTCAATGTTATTAATTACGTAACATGTTGCTTGGATGTTCTTTATTTAAATTTGCATTGTTAAATATGTAAGTTAAAGTCTTTAAAATAATTTAGCAATTAGCCTGCACTGCTTCATGCAGCTGATAAAGAATGCCTTTGTTTGTGGACATATTTACATAATCAGTTCTTATAATTATCTGTAGCGGAGAGAAAGACTTTTCCACCCTACGGCATGTAAGCATCAGCATTAGGTAGTGTTATTTACCAGTTCAGAGGATGTCACCACATTATATTAACCAAGTTGTTTTTGTGTACATAATACACTGCTTCTCTTCTTTGCTTTAGGGACATTTTTCCACAAATATTTATTTATAATCATTATTTTCAATAGAACTCTGCTCGTGAAAACTGCATTAAAAAAATAACACATAATTTAAATCTTTTAGGGCCGGTTCGCAGCAAAATGCATTGTGGGAAAGACACATTGCGTGCATGTTTCTTGCACCGCAGGGTGCCCTTGCACCTCAAATGCATATTGTAAACCCAGTGCATTTGCGGGCACCACATCACATGGCACCATGTGGTTTGGTGCAGTGTATTTTTGAAAGTGGTGCAATCACTACTTTTTGCGTGGCCTGGTGCATTCTGCAGTGGGCTGTAAAAAATGCACCGCACAGAAATGCGCGCATTCCCATGCAATCCTGGTGTGAGCCAGCCCTTAGGCTACATCTTTCTACAGTCCACCCAGAAAACAATAGTGGCTCATAGACTGCTACAAATGACAATATTAACCACTTCCTTACTGGGCACTTAAACCCCCCTCCTGCCCAGACCAATTTTTGGCTTTCAGCGCTGTCGCATTTTGAATGACAATTGCGCGGTCGTGCGACGTTGTACCCAAATAAAATTTGCGTCCTTTTTTTCCCACAAATAGAGCTTTCTTTTGATGGTATTTGATCACATCTGCGTCATTTCTGATCGCCGCTATAAACAAAAAATGAGCGACAATTTTGCAAAAAAGAACAACATTTTTTACTTTTTGCTAAAGTACAAATCCATTAAAAAAAGTTATTCATCAGTTTTGGCCGATATATATTCTTCTACATATTTTTGGTAAAAAAAAAATCTCAATCGGCGTATATTGATTGGTTTGCGCAAAAGTTATCGCGTCTGCAAACTATGGGAATTGATTTATGGCATTTTTATTATTTATTTATTTTTTACTAGTAATGGTGGCGATCTGCGATTTTTATCGGGACTGCGATATTGCAGCAGAAATGTCGGACATTTTTTACACATTTTTGGGACCAATGACATTTATACAGCGATCAAAAATTTAAATATTCACTGATTACTGTGTAAATGTCATTGGCAGTGAAGGGGTTAACCTGCAGGGGGCAGTGAAGGGGTTAACAATGTTCCCTGGGTGTGTTTTAACTGTGGGGGGCGGGACTGGCCGGGACATAACAGATCTAACTGATCCCAGTGACAGGGATTAGTAGATCTGGTATGTCCCTTGCCACAGAATGGAGAACCGGCGTGTTTACATCGGTGGTTCCCAGTTCTGCAGCTCTGTCAGGCGATCGTGGGTCGCGCAGCTTGCGGCGGGAGCGCACGCGCACCGCCGCTGCCATCAGGGGGCGCGCCGGGAGCGTGCACAGGGGACGTCGTCCCGGCATTTCAGATCCGCGCTGGACCCGTACTTCGGCAATAGCGCGGATCTGTAGGGGTTAATGAGTATACAGTATGTGGTAACAATGTAAAATTATATATTATATATTCATTTTCACATTGTATTTCAATTCTTTCTAGCCTTCTTCTATTAATGTGAAAGATCTTGAAGTTTCTAAACGTTCTTTGTGAAGATCCCCACAGATTTACGTCCTTATATTCTGTGGCGTGTATTCACTGTGCCCTGTAAGTAGGCAGTGCTGTGTCACACATTTTACAGAGCCTGCCTTTTGAACTATAGTGATGCTAAGAGGAAGAGTTTCAGGAGGCGGAGTCAGTACAGGAATGATAGTTTGCAGGCAGCAAGGTACCATGGGATATGTAGTCCTTAGAAATGGAATGTAAACAGCAGAGAAGAAGTCACAAATCCTGCAGAGAATTCAGGATGTTGTGGAAAGAGATGGTCAGAAGACAAGCAGAATTCACAATATGAAAGGAAATTTTTCAAGTAAGCTTATTCTGGATTGTTAAAAATAGCTATTGTTTGTATTGTTCATACAATGCTGATGCTATAAAATGAAAGTATATGCTGTGGCTATAGATCTTCTTTAACCACTTCAATACCAGGCAATTTCCCCCCTTTCTGCCCTGACCAATTTTCAGCTTCCAGCACTGTCGCATTTTGAATGACAATTGCGCAGTCATGCTACATTGCACCCAAAACAATTTTTTTTATCATTTTTTCTCACAAATAGAGCTTTCTTTTGGTGGTATTTGATCACCCCTGGGGTTTTTATTTTTTTGCACTACAAATAAAAATAGACCGAAAATTTTGAAAAAAAAAATGTTTTCTTTGTTTCTGTTACAAAATTTTCTAAATAAGTATGTTTTCTCCTTCACTGATGGGCACTGATAAGCCTGCACTGATGGGCACTGACGAGGCAGTTCTGATTGGCACAGATGAAGCAGCACTGATGGGCACTGAGTATAAGGCACTTATATGCAGCACTGATAGGTGGCACTGATGGGCACTGATAGGTGGCACAGGTGGGCACTCATAGGTGGAACTGATGAGCACTAAGAGGTGACACTGGGCACTGATAGGTGGCACTGGTGGGCACTGATAGATGTTACTGTGAGGCAGCACTGACCAGGAGGCACTGGCAGACACTGGCAGGGATCACTGATTGGAACTCCCTATTATGGCATATCTGGTAGTCCTGGGTGGCATCCCTGGTGGTCCTGAGCCGCATCTCTGGTGATCCTGGTGGGCATCTCTGGTGATCCTGGGGGGGCACATCACTGGTGGTCCTGGGTGGCATCCCTGGTGGTCCTGGGTGGGCATCCTTGGGGGGCTGCACTGATAATCATTCAGCACTGACCATCCTGTGAGGAGAGCAGTCGATCAGCTCTCCTCTATTTGTGTCTGGCAGCGCGAGTACAGGAAGAGATAGATGGCACTGTGAGGCAGCACTGATTGGGAGGCATTGACAGGCACTGGCAGGGATCACTGATTGGCACTCCCTATTGGGCATACCTGGTGGTCCTGGATGACATCCCCGGTGGTCCTGGGTCACATCCCTGGTGATCCTGGTGGGCATCCCTGGTGATCCTGGGTGAGCACATCCCTGCTGGTCATGGGTGGCATCCCTGATGGTCCTGGGTGGGAATCCTCAGGGGGCTAAACTGATAATCAATCAGCACAGACCCCCCTGTGAGGAGAGCAGTCAATCGGCTCTCCTCTACTCGAGTCTGGCAGGGTGAGTACAGGATATACAGGAAAAGCCGATATCTATAAAGTATTATTTTACTGAAAGGATCATTGATGCTTGGAATTAACTACCAGCAGAGGTATTGAGACAGTCAACAGTAAATGGCTTCAAACATGTTTGGGATAAATATAGATCTATAGTAAGACAACAAAGTTAACAAAAAACCCTCAAAACAATAAAAAAAAAAGGGCAGACTCGATGGACTACTCTGTCTTTTTCTGCTGTCACTTTTTTATGTTTCTATATAGGGAAGACCAAAGGGACTTTGAGAATCTGGCAAGTCCCCACCACATCCACCAGGCCAGGAATGTTTGGATGAGGCCTTTTTCTACATGTTGAGGGGGACCTCCAAGCACCTTATGTGTAGACCCATTATCAATCAGGATGAGCAATATCATGCTGAACTGCAGACTCAAATACAATGATTAACACCAAATCAATCTTCTCTAGAGTTGAGCGAACCTCTGGAAGTTCGGGTTCTGCTGGTCCGTCCGAACTTCGGGACAAAGTCCGGGTCCGGGTCCGGACGGAACCCGAACGATCGCACGGACGTAGGACTAACTATTACCCAGATGTGTATTCCACGAACCTCCAGGGGGAGTTGTACATCTTTTTCCGGAGTAGGTTTGTAAGGACCGGACCACCTACACCACCCCTGAACGGTCTAAGAGTTTCAGGGAAACCAGAAGGGATATATCTTTGTATTTTTTCACTGTCGTCTTTTTCTGTCTCATCAGGTAGCTCAGACGGGAAAAAAAAAATAACAAAACTCCCAAAAAACAATTGAAACAACAGAATGATATCTAGATATAAATAGGGTTTGTACAAACTTCGGTAAATGACAACTGACAGAGTTATGGAGACGACCATCAATTA
>BLSH010292483.1:310081-323091 GCA_018402905.1 Glandirana rugosa | reverse complement strand
CAAATTCCCCCAACAATCTGATCGTAGAGCACGATCGTAGCGATCGTTGTTCTATGCAGAGCTTGATCTGCAACTCAAAGCAGCGGTATGTGAAATCTCTAATTTCTGCTATCTGTCCTCAGAGCAACAGCACAGACAGCAGTAGTAAAGTAATCTATCTCAGGATGCAGGATCAGGTCTTAAAATGGCTGAAATCTGTCCCTCACGCCGTCAGCTACCTTTCCCTACACTAACCCAAGGAGCATGTGACTGCAGCACTGTGACTCCAGCTTATAAAGAGGCTGGGTCACATGATGCACCGGCCAATCACAGCCATGCCATTAGTAGGCATGGCTGTGATGGCTTCTAAGGGCAAACCAGTGAAACGCTTGTTGATTGGCTGCCCTGCAGCTTCGCAACACGTGGAGTAAAATAGCAGAACCCCGGACCGAACCTGAACGATTTTTGAAATGTCCGGGTCCGTGCCACGGACACCCGAAAGTTCGGTACGGACCCGAACGTTACAGTCCGGGTTCGCTCAACACTAATCTTCTCCCATCGTGCTCCTATCAAAAACAATGGTTCCCCAGCCTGCTGCTGAATGTCAAAAAACTAGCCAAGAATGCTTGCTGTTGTCGTTGACCAAATATGGCCATGTCCATATTTATCCAGTGATGCCACCTGTAATGAGGAAGGTAGCCTGAAACTGTCCTTTAGTGGTAGTTATAATACCTCCTCTAAATGAATGACTTTAGGCAGGCTTGTGAACTGGCCAAATCTGGCCTTTTAGCTTATTTGTTGGGTAAACTGTGAACAGTTTGGGTTTGAGTCAAACCTGAATCTAAAGGTTGAGGCTCATCCCTACTGGTCAGTCATATGAGATGCAAGATTCTCTTCCTCTTTGTCTTTTTTTCAGTGCTAGGAGGTCCTCGATTAGGCAGAGTGCGTTGCTGAAGTGATGAAATCAGCCCTGTTCTCTGCATCATTGAACTGTAAGTGTAGGGCTCAAACTGATACCCCTTGGTGACTAGAGCAGATCATTGTACAGTATATTGCCCTTTGTATCAAAGTTGAATCTACTTTTTTGAGATGGTGTGCCTGGCTGTTGAAAAGTTATACAGTAAGTGCAGTGCCTGGCTTGTTTTGCTTCAATACTTTTGATTCAAAGATCCAGAACAAAAATGCTATAAAATAGTGTCAGAAAGTTCTGAAAATCTCAAAAAGCATTGAAACCAAAGTGTTAGTATGACAGCCATGGAGCTAACACTCTCCAAAAGAAATGTGAACAATGACCGCCTACATTATTCTCTCATGACAGGTATACTATAATAAAGAGAATGGCTAACTCTTTCTGCTCGGGCTTGTGAAAAAGGAGAAAATCTTAAGTTTATTGAACAATTTTCCTCACTGATGGTGCAGTGGCCTCCCCGAATAAAGGCAATTACAGAGAAGTGCCCTTGGTGAGTGTTTACGGTGAAGTACAGCCAGAAATCAATGTTCTGAAATAGATCAGACTTACTGAAGGCTGCAAGGCAATTTAGTTCACCAAGAAACATATCCCTTTTCAGCACTACATGAGCTAATAACTACTTTATCAGTCAGTCAGCAGTACATTGCCTTGTTGATTTTATTATTATAAAATAGCAATATAGATTTACCCTGAGGCCTAAAAACTTTCCCTTTCAAGTCAAGAAATAACACGGCAGTGAACTCTGTTGAAGCTGCTCACTGTCATTGGCTATTTTGGTTACATCTACTGTATATCAGCCCTTCTCTGCAAGGTGGGTCAACTGTGCAATTTACAGCCAAAAAGGCAAAATTAATAGGAACATTGTAGTTATATTTTTTGTTACATCTGGAAAATATAGGGGTTTATTTCCTCGCAGTTGTACTCATTTTTCCTAGAGCTTAGTGAATGTGGTGAAGCTCTGGTGATTTCCAGCATCCAATCATGTGCAAGTAAAAATGCATTTTTTTTCTTTGCTCATTATTGGCTATTCTTTACAAAATGAAGCTTTACCATATTCGCTCAGGGGAAAACTGCACTTGCCAAGTGCACAGTCTATTTGCCTTTAGTAAATCAACCCCACAATATCTAGATGGGTTGCTAACTGCAAAGATGCAGGACCACTCCCATCAACCCATATATATACTATATTGTCATAAGCATTGGGATGCATGCCTTTACACACACAGAGTACTGTCCATGATACTTTTTTTATTTGCACTAACATACAATTTTTCAGGACAAGCTTTCGGGGTTTTTTCCCTTCTTCAAAGTCCAAGCAGTACTGATACACAATAGTATTAGCCGAATGTTAAAAAAAGAAGAGAAAAAAAGAAAAAAAGAAAGAAAAAAATCTCTGAGGGAAAGGGAAAAAAACAAAACAAACATACACAAATCAATGTATATAGCATGGTAATAAAGCTGGAGAGATAAGGCAGAGAAAGAGAGCTATAGACTGGGGGGGGGGGGGGGGGGTTGACAGTCACAGAGGGGGACATAAAACTTTAGAATAATGAGTAAGAAAACCTATATCTAAGTTTAAACTTTTATTTTTCTCTGTCACAATTTCACTAATATGACTACAATCACCTCTTTACACGCACATAAATGTTAATGGCCTCCCAGTCTTAGTCCATAGAGTTAAATATTGAGTTGGCCCACCCTTTGCAGCTATAACTTCCTTAACTCCTCTGGGAAGGCTGTCCACATGGTTTAGGAGTGTGTCTATGGAAATGTTTGACCATTCTTCCAGAAATGCATTTGTGAGTTCAGGCACTGATGGTGGATGAGAAGGTCTGGCTCGCAGTCTCCGCTCTAATACATCCCAAAGGTGTTCTATCGGGTTGAGATCAGGACTGTGTGCAGGCCAGTCAATTCCTCCACCCCAAACTCGCTCATCCATGTCTTTATGGACCTTGCTTTGTGCACTGGTGCGCGGTCATGTTGGAACAGGAAGGGGCCATCCCCAAATTGTTCCCACTAAGTTGGGAGCTTGAAATTGTCCAAAATGTGTTTTATGCTGACGCCTTAAGAGTTCCCTTTGCTGGAACTATAGGGCCATGCCTATCCCCTGAAAAACAACCCCACACCATAATCCCCCCTCCACCAAATGATTTGGACCAGTGCACAAAGTAAGGTCCATAAAGACATGGATGAGCGAGTTTGGGGTGGAGGAATTTGACTGGCCTGCACAGAGTCCTGACCTCAACCCAATAGAAAACCTTTGGGATGTATTAGAGCAAAGGCTGTGAGCCAGGCCTTCTTTTCCAACATCAGTGCCTGACCTCACAAATGCGCTTCTAGAAGAATGGTCAAACATTCCCATAGGCACACTCCTAAACCTTGTGGACAGAAGGGTCCCACAAAGGGTGGGCCCACTCAATATTGAACCCTATGGACTAAGACTAGGATGCCATTAAATGTCATGTGCATGTAAAAACATGTGTCCCAATGCTTTTGTCAATATAGTGTAGTTTGCTATGGAGGGAAACCCCTTAACTTCCATGGCCTTGGATTTCTGGAGATATCAACTTCCATCAATGCTAAAAAAAGGATGGGCAAGTAACTAATCCAAACAACTAACAAAAAATATTTTGTGTGCAACAGAATATTGACTAAAGTGATCAAAGCTACAGTTATCTTGCAGCATACTCTGTCTCATCGGTTGTGGCTTCTGAGGGAGGAATGCTGAGGATCTTATACTCCCTGTGTGTGTCCAGGAACCTAGGGAGTTGTGGAAAATGGAGTTAAAGAACCCGCTCCTGCATCTGAGTGTGGTGAATAAATGGGCACTCTGCTACAGCTACATTTCACAAACTACATTTTCACACTTAGCAACTTGTTAATTCTTAGACAGTACTTGGAGACGTTTGTGTGGGCTCTGCAAATTACTCTTGAATGTTCTTGCATTATTAAAGCCCGGTCAAAGTCAGTTTATCATAAGACTTATCAAATCTGCTGACAATGTATTTGGAAGCCCTTTATTAATCAAGGTCAATTAAGGACATCTACAATGGTGATGAAATTAGACAGACATTAATTTTCATCTTCATTTTTTCTTCCACTATGGCTTTAATCCTTTTATTTTTCAGACAACACAAATCAATGAATACTTCATTCTGACTTGAATAAATGACTACAGCAGATGGGTTTTAGCATGATATTATAAAAGCTATTAATCATTTTTATAAGGATTCTGTTAGAATAACTTCCCTGGTAGAGAACATACTGGCTGCATCAGAAGTCATTAAAATGGTGCTGATAAATGACTTGCTGTTGTTTTTGCTGACTTGATGCTCAGAAGAATTGACTGGCAGAGAGCTTCTTACACCCCTCTTCATCATCAGCAGAATTACTGCAATCCATTCTGCATCTGCTACCGGTTCTTTAGGCTGGAGAACACAAAGGTTCAACTGGCTAAGGATCAGCTGGACGAAGAAAAGACACTAACTTGACAAAACTGACATTCATGCCATTCATACTGATTTTGTGCTTAAGTTAACAAGTTTTATGAAGCTTTTTAGCTGCTTAAATTATTTTGTCAAAGTCATAAGTGTGCTTATTATTGTGACTCTTTGCATACATCTTGTAATTAGTTCCTGCAAACTATATAGACAATAGAACAAAAATAAAACAATCTCTACATTGTACAACACATTCAATAAGGTTTAGGGCATCCTAGATACCATGGTAAGCTGCTCACATTGACTATATGCTTATATAAAGTGTCCATGTGTAGAATATATACAAATAAAAGAGATAGCATGAGTGAAAGAGGGGAATTATAAGAGAGGAGATGCCTGTTTTGGCAAATCCATACTTATCTTACTTCTAATGAAGAACGCAGGGGGTATCTCTATATTTTATAATGTTCTTCATAGCAAATCTATATTTGAGAAAACAAATCCTATGATGGCCTGGGAAAGCGACATAAATGCCTCCTTCTTAGATAAACAATGGAGCACATTTCTACAATACACATACTCTGCCACAAAGTGCACTAACCTCTATGAGCTATCTCATAAAGTTACACAAAGATGGTATTTATCTCTATATCTCCATTATGCTAGAGAGAATGCTATCAACTTGGCACCATTTCCATATCCTGTGGTCATGTAGTAAACTAGCAACATTTTGGCCCAAAGTATTTACAATTCTCTACCAAGTGACAAGTCTACCAATACAAATCTCCCTGTCACTAGCTCTCCTTAACATAGGCATAGAATATCTAGCACCATCCTTTAGACAGTTTACTACTTACCTATTTCTGGCTGCCAAGCTGGTAATACTTAGACTATGGAGATCTCCAGACCCCCCCAGTGGTGACCGAAGTCGTACACACCCTCTCTACACATTTCACTTATGAGAATATGCTGGCGTCAGTAGCTGGGAAACATATTGAATTTCTTAATAACTGGCAACCATGGATTGATTAGTATGGTACATACAAAACATTATAGATCCTTACCTGACAATTACATCTTAAATGTTGAATCCCAGGTCTCACTAATATAAAAAATAGCTTCTCGTGAATAATCCTAGTAGGGAAGTCCTTTTAGAGACTTTCCTTTCCCTATCCTCCTTCCCTGGTTCTTGTTTTGTTTTCCTCCCCTCTATTCCACACTTTGATGTGAAGAATCGGTGTTCATACCACTACCAGCATTGTATCATCTAATTAGAACAATGGTATTACTCTGCTTTATATACAGTGAATGTTTTGGATATTAGGGTTTGGAGGTGCTTGCTGCCATCCTCTTAAGACACAGTTAGTTCCCATTGGAGTGTCTGAAAGTGATGGAATACCCTACCTACCAAATGACTAGCACCCGTTATCTGTTTGCAAGTTCACTAAAGAGTGTTATGCTGTTATCTATATCTTTAACTGTAACACATCCTACTATGCTTTGTTGTATGGTAATTGTTGAATCTACATTTGTATCAATGACAATCTTGAATAAAAATCATTGACCTAAAAAAAAAAAATACCAGGGTGGGGAGAATGATCTAGGTAAAGAGAGGGGTAAAAAATGGAAGTGGACAAAAATGGTCAAAAAGATGAGAGCTTGGATGGAAAGGGAAGGAAATGATGAGAGAGGATACTAATAATTACATAAGGAAGAAGAAAAGGCTTTAACTCCTTGGTGCCGGCCGCACACAGATATGTGGCCTCTTGGCACCTGGTCCTTTGCATCCTTTGCGTGAATTGCTGCCTATAAACCTGTGCTGAGAGCGTGGCACTGCGCTCTCCCTGCACAGTTATACCGTAGACTAGCTGAAAGCTCGAGATCCCTTGTTGCGATCAGGAGTTTTCGGACCACATGACCACTGTGACAGCCAATCACGGCCAATCATGTAAACTTAAGCCATGCCCCACCTCCCAGCATCATAAACCTCTTAAAGGGCCGGGAGGCGCTGGCGCTAAGAGGTTACTGTAAAATAAGAATGATGAAGAAATAGAAAAGTTGGTAGCAAAGGGAGGAGAAGGATGACAAAGGGTTGGCAACAGGAATAAACAGATCATCAGTTAATGCTCAGTGTAGAGAGCAACTAGATTTATCAACAGCAGGGATTTTGCAGTTGTGGCAACTGTGCACATGCTCAGTTTTCAGTGAGGTCTATGCTGAGCATTTCCACTCTATCACATCTGAGCATCCCAATAGAGTGACACATATGGGTGAATGCAGAGTGATAAATGAAGGCCCACTCCATCCCTCCTCCTCCATGCCCACTAACCAGCTAAACACAATGGGGGGTGGGATATTACATTAGATTAATGGAGGCTTCGCCACCTTCTTTTTCTAAGACACAGGCTGGGGGGAGGGGGGTGGCACAGCCTGTGACTGGCAAAGATCGGTCCACACCATGTTATTTCCACAAAATAATAAGATTGATTTCAAATTTATATGTGTACAACAATTTAAAACAGTTTATTGATATTATGCATTCATTTTTACTCTGTATTCCAAAGGCTGTTTTTTATTGTATATTGATCATGTGATCAGAAGCAGAGGACTAGAAGCTCCTCCTGCTTATGCTTCCCTTTAGACAGGCTGGGAAAGATCTGGGTCATGTGACAACAGTAGATCGATTAGTAAAAAGGTACTTAGATTTTTTTTTAATTAAAATAATTACAGTGCCATTATCCACATACAGAAATAGAAAGGGCAATGTAAATTTAACAGTGTGTGCTTAGTATCACTTTAAGCCCCCTTCCTCCTTCCTAACAATAAATCACACCTCCTCCTCACCTCATGTCATCGGGCAGTAAAGGCTCTGGCAAGTAAAGTGGAAATAAACTGTATAAAAATGCAGATAGGCCCCTTATTGTACAAACAAGCATACTCTGTCTGATCTGTAGTAAAATGTGCCTGCCTGTTTGCAATCTATTTTAAATGTACAGTGGGCTGTGCATGTGCCTACTCCCTCAAACAGCTTTTCCAGTATTTAAATATTAAAGCATATGTAAACCCAACATTTAATATTCCGGATATGTGCCTGATGTAATATGCACTTGTATTGCTTCCTTTCTGTGAAATACCTGGTGTTCCTGCCAGTTCCTCTGCGTTCCTATTAAAAGCTGACTACCATAGGCATGAGAGCACAGCATGGTCAGTTCTCTAGCTGTACTAAGCCTACTCTCCACGCCCCCTCCCCGGCAAAGCCATTCACTGGGAAGACTAGTGTGCTGCCATTTCTCCTCCCCCAGGTATCTATGCAGCTGAAAACACAGAGCAAGTGATCACTTATATAAAAGGCGAAAATAGTAATGCTTTTTTCATATCTGTACACACGTTTTACCTTTCATTTTATTTTAAACTTTATGGGTTGTTTTACAAGGTGAGGGTTTACATAAACGTCAGTGATTTTCGTCTGCATTTTAATCCAGTCAATTGAATTTTAAATCATTCTTCAGCGACTTTTCCCACTCATAACTAACCATTTCATTTTCACTGCTTACTTAAGCTGCTAAAACAGTGCATTTTAAACAAAGGTCAAGAATGCCTTGGTGATGGGAGGCTGGCATCAAGTAATCCTCCTTCTGAATTAGTTTTTTCTGTTATGCCTCCAATGTCCTGTTTATAAAGCCATGTAACATAGGTTCCACAAGAAATATCAAGGGGATAGTGCACTTGTTCCTGTCTAATTACAGTTCACCATTTTTATATAATCAAAAACTCATGTGCAGCCAAACTACCAATTCCCCAAATTATAAAAAAATAATACTAAGAAGAAGAATTTTACGCTACTTCAAACCACCAAAAATGAGTGGTTATATAAAAATAAAAACGTATTACAATAACTTAACATAAAAAATAAAAATTATATCTATAACAGCAAAAACACATAGCCTCTTATCAGAATCTCAGACCTATCAAGGTCATTAACCAGTTGCTGACCACCATACGACTATAAGTGGTGACAGCGTGGCCCTGTCCCATGGATCGCCCTTCTAGTCGTCACTTTCATGTACTGTGGCGTGCGCTCATGCCCACTGCAGGCTCCCTGAGCGGGGCCGCGGGTCGGTCGGACTTGATGTCCGCTGGCGACTCGCGATGCCCTGTGACAGAGCCAGAACGGGGAACCACTGATGTAAAAACAGTGGTTTCCCGTTCTGACAGGCAGCATGTCAGAGATCTACTGATCCCTGTACTCTGGATCATTTAGACCTCTGGTGCCCCTGCCAGCCCAGCCCCCTCAGAAGTTAGAATACACCCAGGGAACACAGTTAACCCCTTCACTGCCCCCTGCAGGTGACCCCCTTCACTGCCAATGACATTTACACAGTAATCAGTGGATATTTAAATTTCTGATCGCTGTATAAATGTCATTGGTCCCAAAAAAGTGTCAAAAATGTCTGACATGTCTGCTTCAAAATCGCAGTCCTGATAAAAATTGCAGATCGCCGCTATTACTAGTAAAAAAAAAATTGTGAAAATGCCAGAAATTAATTCTCATGGTTTGTAAATGCGGCAACTTTTGCGCAAACCAATCAATAAACACTGATTGCAATTTTTTTTACCACAAATATGAGGAAGAAAATAAATCGGCCAAAACCGATGAATAAATTAGTTTTTTTTATATTTAGAGTTGAGCGAACCCGAACTGTAAAGTTGGGGTCCGTACCGAACTTTGGGGTGTCCGTGACTACTTTGGACACCTAATGCGAAGAAAGGACTTATTGGCAAAGACCCTGATGCTGGGAAGCATGGAAGGAAAAAGGAGAAGAGGACAACAGAAAACAGATGAATAGATAGCATCATCAAAACAATGAACATGAAGTTAAGCAAGCTCTGGGAGGCAGTAGAGGAAAGAAAAGCCTGGCGCGCTATGGTCCATGAGGTCACGAAGAGTTGGACACGACTAAATGACTAAACAACAACATAACCCCTGTAGTGTTCTTTATGAGCTAGAAGCAGATACAAAGGTTAGAAACAGCTGTTTGTGGGATTGGCCACCCTTCTGTGCATAGGAAGGATGACCCTTAGAAAGAAATTGCTTTGATAAAAGTAGATTTTGTATCTGAAGTTGCGAACCAGACACGTGTTGTAGATAAGGCTACTGAAAGGGTAAGTTATGTTCTTGCTGGTGATTCAGTTGTAATAGGTCCTTCTTTAGAAAAGCATGTGGGAATGTCAAAGGGTGTTAGGTGTTTACCTGGTGCTACTGTCAGGAGAGATAAAAAGCGATTTTAAATATTGTCAAGCTAGTGAAGGGTGCAATGTTGATGTTGTAGTGCACCTTGGCACAAATGATTTGTCCCACAATGATGTGTATAAAAAGAATTTTGGCCTCCGTCCGACAAAATACACTGGCCTTGGAGCTCCCAATATCGCAGCATATTACAAAGCTACTATACTAACTCTGCTGAAAGAATGGTGGACGCCAAGCATCCTCCTGCTTGGCGACAAATTGAAACAACAGTTCTGGATGAGGATCCTAAACATATCCTAAGTGCGGTAGCGATTTCTCCAACTGCGGGAAAACATTATATGGATACAATCAATGCAGGTCTCAGGGTCTGGACCTCCATCACCAGTCCCCATAACTCCATATCTTCTAAAGCTCTTCACAAACTCTCAATCAGAACCCTAGAGCTCCTCATCCCAAACATCTCATTAGCCTCATGGGAAGAGGCGGGCATCTCCACTATTAGTCAACTCTACCACAAGAATCAATAACAAACTTTCCAGTTTCTGATGGACCACTTTTCTCCCCATAAATCCTCCTTTTATAAATACCTCCAAGTGAGGCATGCTCTCCACCGCCTAAAATTTCACCACAAGGACACCTTGGACAATGTCTTTGATCTGTTAGACTCCTCGAAAACACCTTGGAAAGGCATATCACCAATATACAAGATCCTTACCAAACCACCTCCAACGGATAAAACCTCAACTATGATCAAGTGAGAGGACTCCCTAAAATTTAACGTCTCACAAGACCAATGGTACTCGGCACTATCAGTCCCTCTGAGATACTCTAGATGCATCACACACTGGGAATCCGCACAGAAGATACTACACCATTGGTATTTCACGCCAAAGAGATTAGCGAGAATGATCCCAAACCAAGCTGACTTATGCTGGAGAAAGTGCGGCACAACAGGGTCCCTTCCACATATTTGGTGGCAATGCCCAACTTTTACCAAATTCTGGAGAGATGTATTTGACCCGCAAATGTTGTCACTGGCATAGCTGCTGCCTCAGACTCAACCTTAGCTTTACTGAATATACGCATGGACAAATATACAAAACAATTCCACTGCTTCGTCACTCATCTCTTTATTGCAGCTTGTCTATCCATAGCTCGGAAATGGAATCAAACGTCCCCACCACTCCTCCAAACCACCATTGACATCCTTAATGAAAAAGCACAAATTCATGTTCACAAAAGCACACCTCTGAACGAAAATGTTCTTTCTACATTTGAACTCATGGCTACAACACCCTAAAGGAACTTTGAAATGGTAGCATTGTAAACCAGCCTATTCTTCTGTATAGATCTGAACCCCATAACTCAGACCATCAACATTAGCAGCTGACAACCTAGCCATATCCTTAATCACCATACGGAGACATCCCCTTCACTCAAGCATCATCAACTCCCATTTGACTGGCCCACTTCTGAACCGGCACACTCTCATACACTTTAATACTCTAACATGTTGTTAGACAGCTGCATCAGTTAACCTCCCTCGCGGTATGATTATTTCAGATTTTTGGTGCTGAAAGCAGTACCATTATTTTGCATGGAAATTTGGCGTTTTATATTGTAGGCCTGTAATTTTTAGGAATAACTCACTTAAATCTGTCCTAAGTGCCGAAGTCCACAAAAAAGGGCATTGTGGACTTCGGCACGTCATTTCCGCTCACTGACCCGCAGGTGGACCGCAATCGGCGTCCCCTGCGCCATCCGAACTTTTGTAAGCATTTTTCATTTGGTTTTATTCTCTTGATGTTTTAATTAACATTTTGGACGTACTTAACCATGTGGCTCCATCCTCTCTCTCTTTAATCTGCATATCGGAGGGATGAGTGCCCAAATATTGCTTACTCAATCTTGCGGTCTTTGCTGGGATTGCTGAGACATATAACGAGGTCACCATTCGAGTACATCTGTACAGAGTTCATTTTGATTTCTGTAATGGGAATCAATAATATCCGGTGAGTAGGATACACCCCTGGGTGCGTTGGTGAAGGCTTTTTATTTATCACAGTCTGGAATGAGAGGACCATCACTGAGAAACGTATTGACTTATTGTCTTTGGAACTGTGTAGTCACCTTGGTTTAAAGTGACAGTATCTTGGAAGACTTTTTTGCACAGAGACACTGTTCCATTTTTCTATTCTGTTGTCACTACTATTTTCACTAATAATTGCACTTTATATTTGCACCTTATGATATCATTCATGTGTATTGTTTGCATCTAATATTTATACCAATTGCTTGGAAGGCATGCATATTCCCCTATGATAACAGGTACCCACAAATAGGATATGGTGCACTTTGTATAGGCATATTGCATACCTATTGATTGACAGTCAACAGGTGAATAGGTACCAGTCTCTTTGATAAGATGAGGGAGAGCAGGCTTCCATTTAATAATATTGTGTGTTAGCGCGGTTATATATTTGTTTTTTTCACCATGGTGGAGGAAGTGTTATAGTTTGGGGCTGCATGAGTGCTGCCAGCATGGGGAGCTACAGTTCATTGAGGGAAACATGAATGCCAACATGTACTGTGACATACTGAAGCAGAGCATGATCCACTCCCTTGGGAGGCTGGGCCGCAGGGCAGTATTCCAACATGATAACAACCCCAAACACAACATCAAGATGACCACTTCCTTGCTAAAGAAGCTGCGGGTAAAGGTGATGGACTGGCCAAGCATGTCTCCAGACTAGAGTTGAGCGAACCCGGACTTTAAAGTTCGGGTCCGTACCGGACTTTAGCGTGTCCGTGTCCCGAACCCGGACATTTGAGAAAAAGTCCGGGTTCGGGGTTCGGGTATTTTTTCTCGCCTTTTGAATAGCTGCAGGGCAGCCAATCAACAAGCGTTTCACTCGTTTGCCCTTAGAAGCCATCACAGCCATACCTACTAATGGCATGGCTATGATTGGCCAGTGCATCATGTGACCCAGCCTCAATATGAGCTGGAGTCACGTAGCGCTGCATGTCACATGCTCTCAGGCTAGTGTAGGGAGAGGATGCTGCCGCCGCTGTGAGGTACAGATTATCATTATAAAATCATCTCATACTGGTATAGGGAGAGGTTCCTGTTGCTGGTGTGAGGGACAGATTAGCGTTATAAAATAATCTCATACTGGTATAGGGAGAGGTTCCTAGCAGTGCTGTGAGGGACAGATTAGCGTTCTAAAATCATCTTATACTGGAGTAGGGAGAGGTTCCTAGCAGTGCTGTGAGGGACAGATTAGTGTTCTAAAATCATCTCATACTGGTGCAGGGAGAGTTTTCTGCTGCTGGTGTGAGGGACAGATTACCGTTATAAAATCATCTCATACTG
>BLSH010292483.1:271002-289001 GCA_018402905.1 Glandirana rugosa | reverse complement strand
CAAAGACATTTGCTTTTGATGAACAGATGAAAACTCAACAATTTAAATTGCTTAACAAATAGTATTCGCAGACGCCTTTGAATTGCTAGCTTGTTGTCTTTTTAGTTTACAGGTTTTTGGTCTCATCTGTATAATTTACCGATCATGCGGTTTTAGTTTTACGTTTACACTTATCCCTTTTTTTAAGCATCATCACTTTAGCCACATACATTACCTGCAAAAAGTTTACTTTTTACGTCTGATACAGAACACTTTTTAATGTGATTATATAACATTTTATATACGCAGGTAACACGGGCAAGTTTCTGAAATATTTTTACTTTATTTCACATATACAAATATTTATTCGGTGCACTTAATTTATTTTTACACTACCTGTGATTGCTAAAGTATCTAGGTTAGCGCCATCTGCTGTCTATACTTGTGTGTGAAAACTATCAATTAGCGGTGGAGAAGCCAGATCACTGTTCTAAGAACAGTGATATGAGATATCACTGTTCTTAGAACAGTGATCTGGCTTCTCCCCACTGATTGATAGTTTTCACACACAGTTTGCAGATGTTCTAAGAACAGGGATATGGCTTCTCCCAGCTAATGTATACTTTTCTCACAGAGTTTTAAGATGGTTGTAGAATGTACAATCATCTTAAAACTGTGTTATAAAAGTATAAATTAGCTGGGAGAAGCCATATCACTGTTCTTCTTTGTAAGGCACTTGTCCGACCCTTACCCCCATTTTCCTTCCTTTTGCAGACCTCTAGTACTTTCCAGGACTTTCTTACAGCCATTTTTGTGCCTAAAAGTTTGGGTCCCCATTGATTTCAATGGGGTTCGGGGTCCGGGTCAAAGTTCGGGTTCTGTCCGGACCCGAACCCGACTTTGTCCCGAAGTTCGGCCGAACCAGCAGAATCCGAACTTCTAGAAGTTCTCTCAACTCTACTGCTGATGTTATTTTTTTTTTAAGTTAAGCAGTCTATGTTTCTGCTCAAAGCAAATATACACATTGGCTGTTTATGCCTTTTTACTATTATTAATTGTTATTAAAAAAATAAAAATAATAAATACTCAGGCAATAATTATATCAGAATGCCTAGTGCCTCTTATATATATCTTCCCACCTCCATTTGAAAGACAAGACTGTGGTTCAAAGTCTGCAATAGGCAAACTGTATATAAAGTACACAGTGTCTTTACTGATTCATAGTCTGCTTTACAAACCTGTCTTAGCTGTCACTACATGGTTTCCCATATTCTCTTTCTGCTTATAGTTTTTCAGGTTATATTAATAATTTACTAAGTCAGTGACAGTATAAAACACTGTGACAAATCCACATTCCTGAAAGAGGAAACATCCTAATGAAAAAGTGTTAACTTTAGGGCACAAATAAAATCATTTATTAATTCACTAATGGGTGGTCCACGTGCAGCTACAGTGACAATTCCCATTTTCAGCTTTCCTGGCAAATATAAGGCTGTTTTAGCATTGCCACTGAGAACAAGCAAGTACTTCCTGCGGTTACAAGTGCTCATTATCGCATAGGTAGATTTTTATAAGCTGTTTAAAAATCTTCCTGGAAGAATGTCTTATGCTTTCCAATGTTATGGTGCAGAGAAAATCATTAAATGCATCTAAAACCATTTTTGTTTTTAGTTTTTTCCATACCAGACACAAATTCTGGAACCCCTCACCACGTGTGGGTTAGAAGCCTAGCTGACACATATATACCATCCTCAGCCCTTCTTGCCAGGGGCTCACATACACTTCCCCACTGCTCATACTTGTGGGAAGGAGCACGTTTGCCAACATACAGTGGACATGTGACAGTCCATCAGCAACCCCGTGTTGGGTAACTGGGAATTTTTTTGCTGTACTTCTTCTGAAATGGCTTTTTTCCCAAATCTTCAGTTCCCTGATAAGATTTTAACTTTACTTTGACATTAGGCTCAGTCCAAAAATCATGGTAAGTTGTGTTTGTTTTGCCAGGTAATTCTGAAACTGGCTTTCAATTTTTCTGCAAGTATCCTCTCACCTTCTATATCAAAATAGTAAACAGGGTTCCTGATATCCTAATATCTGATATAACATAAGGTGGTGATACTTTAGACATGCTTTTTGCTGAGAAACCCTCATGATCCTTGAAGGGTTTTACTAGGTTTACATGGTATATTTGGAGGAGCTTTCTTTAGTTAGTAGTTGACATCAACATAGCCCTGCTACTTTGCCAGAAATTTAGTCTCTACAATGGGCACCAAAACAAAAAATCTTTTTCCTTGGTGAAAGTTTCAGATTTTAGCTGGCGCTCCCTGGCAAGCGTTGGCAGTGGCTCAACCAGATCCATAGTAACTCTAGGGCAAGATTCACAACCCTTCTAGAAGGCTTTGTGAATACTAGGTCAGAAAAACGATTTCCAATTCTTTCTTTTTATTTTTTCTACCTCTAAATGACCACCCATTGCAGGACAATGGGCCAGATCTAACATGATCCTTGTATGAGAGTGAGGTACCACCAGCTGCTCCGCAACTTGCTTTGGTTCTTTCTTTTTATGATACAGTAAGTCATGAAATCCTGCAAAATGGAGGTATACTAGGCTGACTCTACTGTGAGTAGCACAGAAAATAAATCTTTGGCATCGCAATGTATACAGAGTATTCATGAAGGGTCTAAGCCAAGCTTGGCAGGGTCCACCAGACTGGCATGGAACAAGGAGATGAGGTCCCTGGAGTCTAACAATGCTCCTACTGGGTATTTTTCTATTGTAATATGATCTATTTGCCATCCAGTCTCTGTTACTAGGTATACTATAAGTGCAGGTTTGGTAAATAGTGACAAACGCCTGCCCATGATTAAATAATTTACACATATTCACCGTACAGAGGAGTTTTTAAAGAGGAGACTGGATTGCTATCTACAAATGAATCAGCGATGACTACAGTGAGGGTAACAAACTGTTTAATCAAGGGTTCCTAACAAGGCCATTTGGTCAAAATTTGAGATAGGAGGAACGTTGTTTAATTTGAAATTCCAGAGGGGAGTTTTTTCCAGTCATAGCAACAAAAATGTGGCTCTTACTTCCCTAGGTATTGGTATCAGCTGGAGGTGTAAACATCTTCAAAAAACTGTTAGATGCCTTCCTCAATGAGTACAATATACAGGGGTATGTGTATATTTAGAAGACACAAACTGACACACACTAAAAAACGCACAAAGGTTCGATTGGGTAGACCTGTGTCTTTCTCCAATTGTATGTACTATATAAATGTGTAACTGGTCACTTTCCATAGTCTCATGTATTATGAAGCAATTGGCAGCCACAAGTCCTAGTCCTTGCCACCGCTAGCACCGCATATGCCAGATCTCTTTCACAGAAGAGACTCCTTTTGGGCAGAAAGACCATTCATATCTGGCACAAATGAGTGTCTCACTCTCTTCTCCTTAACAAAGGTGTTCACCCCTTTGATAGAAAGGAAGCGTCTTACCTGAGGTTTTGTTCTGTGTGACATATGTTGCACTGTATCTAAACAGGCGAGGAACAGTTCAAACAGGTTTGGCCTGCATTTTTATTCAGAAAAGCAGTAAACAAATACAGTTCAATTCAGGGGAGCTTTTTTGCAAGTCCATAACATAAAACAAACAAAAGTCAGCACATGTACCTCTTTAGTGTTCTGTCAGTAGTCAGCCTTTTCACCCAACAGCAGGCTATCACAGCAGAGTGAGAGAGAGGACTTTCTACATCAGCTAGTTTGCACATAAATAAGCACCTGGACAACTGTGACTAATTAATGTGATGTGACTATCATAAATACATAGGGATGGAAGCTTTATCCCATCCAAAGCTCTACAAAGCCGCAAGTATCCTGGACACAGATCAGAACTTATTAAGATATAAAAAACATGCATTTTGTTTTCTGCATACCAGATGCAAATGCTGGAGCCCCTCACTATGTGTGGGTGAGGATAGGATACACTTCCACAACCTTGTAAGCCAGTGACTCTATATATACAATATGTAGTTAGGATTGCAATTATGCATTCTGCACAAATGGTGAGTCACACCTGCTTCTAGGAGTGTGGATATTCTGGAGGCTTCTCCTATTGATTCCCATATAATTACCTTGTGCTATGGCGTAGGGGTCGGCAGTAGGAATCGCTGAGCCATGTGTATCAATGTAACATTTTAGGGAAGAATGTTTCTCCATCTTTCGGGAGAAAAAGGTAGATTAAGGCATTGTCTGGGGAGTACTGTGACCTCTGTGTGAAGTAATAAATATCTGGAATATTATTTACAGATATTGTGTTTCTAGAACACATTATTTAGCATGCCTGTGCTGAATGTGAAAAATATATCTAATGCTAGATGCACTTTAAAGTCGAACTTATGCCTTTTATTGAAACTCTGCAGCTGCAGGATAGACTTTGTATATCACTTCTGCAATACAAACTTCTCTTCTGTCTGCCAGCAATGCTATTGAATGTATACTATACTAGATGCACAGTTCAGCATGATTTCTTGGATTGCCTTAATGCCAGGATGAATGCACTTCCATTTGCATGCATGGGTTTTGTGATATCCTTTGCCAGCCAATCAAAATGACCAAAGATAATGAACCTGGAAAAAGACTGTCTGAAAATTGAAGCATGCACAAGGGAATTTAAGTGCCACTTTAAATAAGCTATGTAAGTAGGTGACATTTTGATGGAAAATAGGGACTGGCTAGAGTAGGATTCTTTGCATGCATCTGGCTATTTTAATAATGTACAGCATATCAATTTATGGGCTGCAAAAATCCACGTTTTTATGCAAAGTTTGCTGTAAGTGTGTAAGTGAATAGTGAATACCAGTATGTAAAATGTTAACTGAGAATATCTGCTTACAAATAATGGCTAAGCAATTATCTGCATTCAATCACTTGCTATTCCCATCAGTTCAACTGTATGACATAGTGTCACTTTGTAAATGGATAAATGTACATTGAATGTTATTGGATGTGATTGTAAAGATAAGGTATGTACTTGCAGTACACTTTACTTTATGACATTTGACAAGGATAAAACATTCCCTCCAGGCTTACAGAAAAGAAATGTCGCTCTTGGCAGTAACAGACTAAATCGGTGTATATTTTTAGACTGAACAACCTGCAAGTTAGTACATGGCACTTCTGGCATGCTGATTATATACAGAAGCAAGAGAAATGTGAATTTATTACAGGCCATAATGTCCCCAGTCGTCCAGGATATAGACTTATCCTTAGTGGACATGATTTTGCATAGTTTTGCATAATTTACAAATGTTGCTGTGCATTTCCATTCAGTCTCTGCACCTGCTCATCCAGCCTTACCTTTTCAGCCGCAAGTTATAAATGCCTCTGCCAAGAGCAGATAAATATATGTATAAATTACTGAGCTCTAAACTACATATAATAGCATTCTGCTTTGTGCATTTACAGGCTGATAGCAGTTCATGTTCGTCATAGGAAAATGCTCGCTTTCCAAATAAAAAAAGGATGTCCTTTTGTAAATAGGGAAGGAAAAATACACATTTTTCTAGCTAGTATGAGATTTCCAGTATTCAGGGCTATATGGTAACTAACGGTAAACTTTAGGTGTACATTCCATTATCTTTCTATTACTTATGACTTCTCATCATAATATAGGCATTAAGAGGTTGATTATTAAATTAGAGAGTGCAAAATCTGGTGCAGCTTTACATGGTAGCCAATCAACTTCTAACTTCAAGTGTTACTAAAGTCTCAAAATAACAAACATGTTATACCTATCAGCTCTGTGCTCTGGTTTTGCACAGAGCAGCCCAGATACTCCTCTTCTCACGTCCCTTGAGGGCACTTGTAGACCCTCCCTCCTGCCAAGTACATCCACAGCAAGCAGCTTGCTATGGTGGCACCCGAGCTGAGCCACTACTCTGTGTGTCAATTCAAACACAGGGCCACAGTTCTGCCTCGCCCCCTCTCTGTCCTCATTGGCTCACTGACTTTGATTGACAGCTGTGGGAGCCAATGGCGCCCCGTTGCTGTCTCAGCCAATGAGGTGGAAGAGTCCCAGACAGCTGGGACTCTCAGTCAACATCGCTGAATCAAGATGGGGCACAGGGAAGTATTAGGGGGGCTGAGGGGGGCTGTGGCACATGGAATGTTTTGTATCTTAATGCATTAAGATAAAAAAAACAACTTTCTGACGTTGAACCACTTTCAACTTGTTTAATTAAGCTTTGACATAAAATAAAACCTGGAAGATGATTCGTTTCTATGCAGAGTTGCACCAGATTTTGCACTCTCCATTTTTAGTAAATCAACCCTTAACCACTTAAGGACCAGCAGGATTTCCCACGTTAGGACCAGAGCACTTTTTTTCAATTTGGCACTGTGCTGATTCAACTGGTAATTGCGCTGTCATGCACTGCTGTACCCAAACAAAATTTCCATCCTTTTTTCCCACAAATAGAGCTTTCTTTTGATGGTATTTGTTCACCTCTGCGCTTTTTATTTTTTTTGCGATATAAATAAAAAAAAGAACAAAAACTTTTTGTCATTAAAAAATACAATAAGCTCAATTTTAGTCATACATTTTTGCCAAAAATGCATTCAGCCACATGTCTCAGGTAAAAAGAAAGTCAATAAGCGTATATTGATTGGTTTGTGCAAAAGTTATAGCATCTACAAACTAGGGTACATTTTCTGGAATTCACACAGCTTTTATTTTATGACTGCCTATCTTATTTCCTGAGGTACTTTAATGGAAGAGCAGTACAAACTCCCCCTAAATGATCACATTTTTGAAAGTAGACACCCCAAGGTATTAGCTGAGAGGCCATTGAATATTTTATTTTTGTTGTCACAAGTGATTGAAAAATGACAAAAAAAAAAAAAGTACACAAAGTTGTCATTGAAATGATATATTGCTCACACATGCTATGGGTATATGTGGGATTACACCCCAAAATACATTCTGCTGCTTCTCCTAAGTAGGGGGATAACACATGTGTCAGACTTTTTGGGAGCCTATCCTTGTACGGGACCCCAAAAACCAATCCCCGCCTTCAGGATTTCCAAGGGCGAAAATGTATGCCTTCACCCAACACTACCTATCACAGTTGTGGAGGCCATGAAATGCTCAGATAGCAAACCCTCCCCCAAATGACCCCATTTTGGAAAGTAGACACCCCAAGCTATTTGAAAGAGGCATGTTGAGGCCATGGAATATTTTATATTTTGCCACAAGTTTCGGGGAATTTTTTTTTTCACAAAGTTGTCACTAAATGATATGTTGCTCAAACATGCCATGGGTATATGTGAAATTACACCCCAAAATACACTCTGCTGCTTCTTCTGAATACGGGGATACCACATGTGTGAGACTTTTTGGCAGTCTAGCCATGTACAGGACCCCGAAAATCAATCACCGCCTTCATGCTTTCTAAGGGCATAAAACAGTCACAGTTTCGGAGGCCATGGAATGCCCAGATAACACAAAACCACCTCAAATGACCCCTTTTTGGAAAGTAGACACTCCAAGCTATGTGCTGAGAGGCACTTTGAATATTTTGCAGGTCTCACTTTTTGTCGCAAAGTTTTGAAATTTTAAAAAAGAAAAAAAAAATAAATTTTCAGTTTAATTCTTCATTTTCCAAAACAAATGGGAGCTGCAAAGTATGCACCATGCTTCTTAGCAAATACCTTGGGGTGTCTTATTTCCAAAATGGGTTCATTTGGGGGGCTTTTGTGCTACCTTACATTTTAGGGCCTCCAAAACCGTGATAGGTACTGAGGAGGTCCTGGCATTTTATGCCCAACATTAGAAGCCTATGCCACACATCACCCACCAAGTCTTTTCTGAAATTTTTTGTTTACATGAAAAAATACTTTTTTTTGCTAGAAAATGACTTTGAACCCCCAAACATTATATATATATTTTTAAAGCAGATACAAATTAAAATGATGGGTTATGCAATTTTTTTTTTCACAAAGTATTTGCGCAGCGATTTTTCAAAAGCAATTTATGGGGGAAAACAATTTTTAATGCACAAAAACACACTATATTGCCCAAATATTTGGTGAAATATAAAACATGATCTCATGCAGAGTACATAGACACCAAACATGACATGCTTTAAAAATAACGCATACCTGCGCAGCTGCGACAAACTATATACATGTTTAAAAGCCTTTAAAAGCCTTAACAGGTTACCACTTTAGATGTGCAGAGGAGCTCTACTACTAGAATTACTGCCCTTGATCTAACGTTTGCGGTGATACCTCACATGCATGGTGCAATTGCTGTTTACATACGTCACAAGACCAACGCTTGTGTTCACCTTTGTGCGTGTGTACGGGGGGACAGGGTGCTTTTTTTTTTTTAATTATTCATTTTGCTTTTTATTTTATTTTTACACTGTCCCTTTCATCTTTTTTTTCTATCATTTATATTGTTATCATAGGACATTTAGATATCCTCTATGATAAAAATAGGTAGTGTCGCATTTTTTTTTTTTTTTTTAAATTTGGGGTCTATTAGACTCTAGATCTCTCCTCAGCCCGAAAAGCATCTGACCACATCAAAATCGGTGTGATAAGATGCTTCCCCAATTTCCCAATGGCACGGTTTTTATCCGGCAAAACCAAAGTCATGAAATGCTTGTAGCCTCTGGTAACTTAAGCCATAGAGGTGATTTAAGGCATTCTAGTCTTCAATTAGCTCTACGGTCAGTTGTCTGAACCACTGGCTGCATTCTCGGGTTCCACGGTGGGACAGGAGAGCCCAAGAAAACCATGGAAGACGGCCGGAGGGGGGCTGTTCCCTCCCACTGCTTGTAAATGAAGTCTAGCAGGTAAACAGCTGCTAGGTTTGCTTTTAAATGAAAGCTGACCACCGGCTGAAAATAACAATACCTAGATGACACCTTTACCTGCAGGTATCATTCCGGTATAATCACTCTAAGACCAGCAACATACTAATGTGTTGCTGGTCCTTGTTGGGCATATGTTGTAATGTTCTTTTTTTTCATGCAGCCTGTGGGTTAAATGAAAAAAAAGAATCAATAGGTGGGTATGCCCACCATTAGAAAATCGCCCTTCATCCACCAACTTCTAATGGTGAGCATAGCCCCTTTATAAAAACATATACCAGAGCATAGGAGCAATCTGCCCCAATTTCCACCCCTGCCCCTATGCTCTGGTATATATGCTCTTTTTTTAACTGTGGTGGTGAAATCACCTACAACAGCGCTAGAGTCGCTGCTTTATGTATGGTGGGAGAAAACGCTGGCATACCTGAAAACCAAATAAAGATGAATAAAATACAGTAACATATAAAAAATAACATTCCTGCTAAGAAGAAAAAATAATAAAACATTACAGGAAAACATTATAAAAACATTACATACCTGCAAAAAAAAAACATGATAAAAAACAGTAACAAAACATTACAGGTATGCATACAACACAATAGAGAGAGCAATAGAAAGAGAATATAGAGAAATAGAGATAGAAAAACAAGAAACATTCAACTGTTTTTGGTTTTTATTATTTTATTTTTTTTTTGTTTTTTATAACTTTTCTTTTTTTTTTTTGTTTTATTGGTACGCTTTTTTTTTAACAGTAGTGCCAGGTTGGTGTCTCTCAAAATGCGGTGACATCTTGGAGACCTTGTGATAGTGTGCCCTATTCCTGTGTAGTGCTGTTCCCTATGCTAATACTCAACTAGTGCATGGTAGCGCTCGAAACAGTCACCGATGCAGAGACCAGGCTGGTCAAAACAGTAGTGGTAATAAAAACGGGTGTCACATCTGTATCCGTGTCTTCGGCATACTCAACATCTTTTTTGGGGGCTCGGTTGGCAGGGGTACCAGGGATGGCATGTGGAAAATGCCGCTCATGCATCCGGCTCACTGCATTTGGATTGGGAAGATGGGGTGCAGAACCAACTGGATACAGAAGGGCTCTGACGATCTCTTCCTGGAATTGAAGGAAAGATCCAGTCCGTCCTGATGCTCTGTATAGCACATAAGCATTCAGCATAGCCAATTGGAATAAGTAAACAGACACTTTTTTGTACCAGCGTCAGGTCTTACGGTCAATTAAGTACAGAGCCAATAACTGGTCGTTGAGGTCCACCCCTCCCATATTTTGGTTATATTCGTGGACACAGAAGAGTTTCTACACAACACCAGTCGCCATTGTAATTTGGACAGCCATGTCTGCATGAAGGGAGGAAAGAAAGAAAACATTCTTTGTATCCCTCCACTTTACCGCAAACAAATTACTACTTCTCAAGCAGGCTCTCTCCCCCTGTCTAAGTCGGGATTCTACCAGCCATTGGATTAGATTGCACGGTGCTACATGCGCCAATTTGGTGATCAAACAAGTGACTAAAAAGTGGCACGCTTGTGTGGTAATTGTCCACGTACAAATAGTAACCCTTTCCGGATAAGGGTGACACAATGTTCCACATAATTTTGCCAGCACTCCCTATGTAGTCTGGGCATCCTTCTGGCTCCACGTGACTATCTTTGCCCTCATAAACCATAAATCTACATGTATAGCTTGTGGCTCTGTTACAGAGCTTATACATCTTGACCCCGTATCCGGCACACATGCTGGGGAGGTATTGTTTGAAAGCAAGATGGCCAGAAAATTTAATCAGGGACTCGTCCACGCACACAGCTTGGTTGGGAATAAAAAGTGCTGTGAACTGTAGGTTGAAGTGGTTTATGAAGGGCCGAATTTTGTGAATCTGATCATATCCAGGGTCACCCCATGGACGACAGAGTTCATTATCTCTGAAGTGCATAAACCGCAGGATCTGCTCATATCGTGTCCTGGCCATGCAAGTAGAGAACACAGGCATATGATGAATTGGGTCACTGGACCAATATGACCGCAATTCAGGTTCTTCATGTATGCCCATGAGGAGGGTAAGGCCCAGAAAGGACTTAAATTCTGGAACCGTAATTGGTATCCAGTCTCTGGCAAGTGACAAATGGGGATTAACGGTGATGTATTGACCAGCATATAAATTGCTTTGGTCCACTATAGATCTATAGAGATCTTCGGTGAAAAAAAGCAAATAAAAATCAATGACCCTAAAGTCAACTGTATTCACCTGAATTCTGGGTTGGCCAGTGAATGGGGGAAGTACGGGGGCTGCATCAGTGGTGGGTTGCCAATCAGAGTTTGCAAGTACAGCAGGAAGGGCACTATGAGCTCTGCGGGCCTGTGCTTGTCTTCGTCTTTGTGCCTGCGGGACACTACTTGTGCTAGCCACACCAGCTTGAACTGCACCTATGGGACTCGCCACGTCACCAAGTGTTACTGCAGTGTTGGTTTGCCTATGACCAGGATGTACTAGGCTGCTGGTGCTTGCCAGGTCACCAGAAGGAGTAGCAGCACTAGTACTGGCTCTCTGATCCATATGAGAGCCCTGCGGTTCTTGCACGTCAGCAACAGCAGAATGGGTTTGGCTATCTCTGACCTTAGCAGGGACCACCGCTCCGTCTTCAGAGCTATCTGACAGGGTGCCACTGCTGTCTACTGGTTCGTATACTGAGCCTGATTCTGACAGTGAGGCTTCCCCATCGCTCTCGTCTGTCATGCTCAGCAATGTGTAGGCCTATTCACTTATGTACCTCAGATTGGACATGTTGGGCTCTAATTTTATAGGTATACTAGTGTGTCTCACAGGGAAAAAAGCACACATGTTGTCAGAGCCTGTTTCAAGTCACTACCAAAATCACTGTCAAATTTCGCAGGGATCAGGCGTGATCTCTGCGAACGCTGCAGATATATGTATTGTGTTTTGTAAGTGTCAGTGATCTATTGACTGCACTTGGTTGGCTGGGCTGGGCGGAGGGGATAAACACAGGGGCTAGCAGGCATTTGGGCTGATCCTGCTAATGCTGCATTTTTTATAACACTAATGTACTGGGGATGCTAATATATTGATCTGATCAGATACTTCAATAGTGTCTAATACCTATTTAATGTGTGTGTGTGTGTGTGTGTCAGAGTACCTAACTAATTGGCCCTGCCTATTGTTTACACTGACCCCAATGCACGCTAAAACCTGGTGTCCCCGCCGGGCAATCAGGGGTTAAAACCTATAAAAGGTATATATATATATATTATACGCCGGGTAATCTGATGGGAGAAAAAACTATCTAGCTAGCGTCACCCGTGACACTTATACGGTGATCACAGATGACAGGGGGCAATCAAGGGGTTAAAAACTTTATTAGGGGGGTAAGGGGGGTATTTATACCTACCTAGACCTACTACTACATACCCTAACACTGATTAGTGTCACAAGTGACACTAGTACAGCTATCAGTGAATGATCTGATCGCTGCACTCAGTGACAGGGGGTGGCAGGAGTGAAGGGGTTAACTGTGCCTATGTGTACTGGTGTTAGTGTAATGTGCAACTCACAATTCTGCTGTCCTCTCTCCTTTTTCGAACACAAAAGGGAGGAGAGTGGGAGAGTGACATCACTTCCCCTGTCTGTGCTGGTCCATTCACCAGCACCGATCAGCAGGTAACAAGGAAAGGCTGGACGGCCACAATCCAATTCAAACTTCTTTATTCATTAAAAAGACCACATTCAGACAGTGGAGGACTACAAGTCCCAGCAGGCTGACATGTTTCACACCTTCACACAGTGTTTAATCATAGCCTGAAGTGGTGCTTTTCTTCCCCGATCAGCAGGTATAGACCAAAAACCATTGGTCTATTCCTGTGGATTGAACGGTCCTCTAGTGAATTGGACCGTCGTGGCCATGCTTGGGGTGCGCGTGCGCCCCCTGGCCGCAGCCGCAGCCGCAAGCACCGTTTATAAATGGCGATTTGCGGGGCACTGCCACATTGCAGCAGTAAATGTACGTGAGCCAATCGGGAACCGGTTAAATGTCCATTGTCTAATGCATAGTAGGTACAGGTTGCAGAAGCACCCGTCATTCATCAGCGACACTCTATGCAAACACGGGCCTTCTTACTATGCCTGTTTTCTACAGACTCTCAATCAAGTGAGGCATTTGTGCTGGCTCTCTTAGTTATTTTTCTGTTCTCCAGAAAAACTTTTAGACTTACAAGCGTAGTCAGATGAAAGATATCTTCAAACAAGCTCAATAGCTCCCACATAGCAAAGCATCACTTGATGGACACCCAACCTTAGCTCACATGATAGAAATACAGAAAGGAGCACCAGACCAAAACCAAATAAAAGTGTACAAGATAATTCTCATTGTTGGTAAAAAAGTCATAAAAAAACTTCTAACACGTTCTAGGGGTAACACCACTCCCCCTTCATCAGGGCTCAACACAGGATTAAACTTGGATGGAAAACAGTGACTTCACAGATCTATATTAGAACCAATATTACACTCTCCACATGGAGCAATAGTTTTACAGCAGTTGCTGAGCAGTAATGGAGGATTTTTCTGTTTGGTTAAAAAATGTAAAACTCCTTCACTACCCCCATAGTGTTTACCCCTTCACTGCCAATGACATTTATACAGTAATCAGTGGATGTTCAAATTTCTGATCGTTGTATAAATGTCATTGGTCCCAAAAAAGCGTCAAAAATGTCTAAAATGTCCGCCCCAATATTAAAGTCCCCATAAAAATTGCAGATCGCTGCCATTACCAGTAAAAAATAATAATAATAATAAAAACGCCATAAATCAATTCCCATAGTTTGTAGACGTGATAACTTTTGCGCAAACCAATCAATATACGCCAATTGCGATTTTTTTACCAAATATATGTAGAAGAATATATATCGGCCAAACCCGATTACTATTTTTTTTTTATATATATATATATTTTTGGATATGTATTATAGTAAAAGGTAAGAAATATTGTTTTCTTTGCAAAATTGTTGCTCTTTTTTTGTTTATAGCGGCGATCAGAAATGACGCAGAGGTGATCAAATAACACCAAAAGAAAGCTCTAATTGTGGGGAAAAAATGATAAAATTTTGTTTGGGTACAACGTCCCACGACCGCGCAATTGTAATTCAAAATGCGACAGTGCTGAAAGCCAAAAATTGGTCTGGGCAGGAGGGGGGTTTAAGTGCCCAGTAAGCAAGTGGTTAATGCCCACACTGCAATGCACACTCCCAGCACAGAGACCGAGTTGCTGAAAACAGCTCTCAGTCCCAAAAAGAACATCAATAGCTGGGGGAACTGGCATCCAACCATGTGACCACTATGTCAGCCCATCACAGTGATCACATGATTGCTGCTGTTTCCCACCTCCCTGGCCATTAAAAAAGTTTTAAAGGGGGTGCTAGGCCTGGGAGGGATAAGGTTAAAGGCTATCTAGACAATTATGAAGACTGCTGCAGATTTTTAATGCAATTTCAACAAATGAATGCTGATCAGCCTGGAAATGTTCAACTCAAGCTGCACTGATATCTACTGTCAGTGCAAGAGGAGCAGCACCATGTGTCACTTTATGTCGCATATTCAAGCTAGTGGAGGTGAAAGCAGCACTTTTGAGAGGTGTATTGCTATCTAACTGCTGTATCATGTCAATGTATTATGTTTATTTCAGCTTTGAATCGACTAAGTATTAAACAAAATGTAATGGCAAATGTAATTATATAACACCAATAGCCTGCAGGCACATGAAGCTTAGTTGCATCAAAGATCTGAAGGCAAATGCCCACAAAGTCAGGACCATCAACGTAGCATAACAATATAAAGTCTGTACCGCCCAGAATATAAAGTCATAGTTTCCCTTACATTTTCCTGCATTATGAAAGGAGGGATTTGGCTGGTTGCTTTGGCAATACAGGCAGTTCTTTTTTTACTGTTTAAGTTGCCATAGTACTCATGCAGCCCAATTTTTTGCATATTGTTTATGGTCTGTGTAACTGGGGGAGCAGAAAAGGTCTGCCCATTGCCTACATACTGTGTTAAAAGACGTCCTCCTTTTTTATCTCAGTATGTTGGAAGATACTGTATGGCAAGTATACACCCCCAATCAAGTCGAGTGCAGTTGATGCACCATTGGCAGCCATTACAGACTTGGGTCTGTGTGGATACTGTATGCATCAATTAGCTTAGCACATCTGGGCACTGACATTTCTTCACATTCTTTGCAAAACTGATTCCGTTCTGTGAGGTTGCATTGGGATTGTGAGGAAACAGCCTTTTTCAAGTCAACATTTTGTATGAGATAAATAGAAATTACATTTTGTAATACCCATAAAGACACCAGAGGTGCAATATTGGTAACAAACAGACTAATGCCTTGTAAACACAACCCACTGTCCAATAATAGGTGAAGATAAGCTATAGGAACAGCACATGAGTCATCCAGCTCTCCTGTAATCTCTGTACTTCAGGTGTCAGAACGGTAATCAGTGACTTAATCCATTTGTGTATGAAAGCGAAGGATGGTATAAAAATAAAACATTTTAAATGAATTCAAAGACAATGTAGTCTAATGCAGGCTGTCTCATAATTACTTCTAAGCCGGCATCCCTTAAGATATCCATAATGCAGTAAGTGAATAATTGGTACAATTAAATGTCAGAAATCTCCCCAGGGAGGTGATGAATTTATTGCAAATCCTTCTCAGTCAGGAGAAATCTTTTGCTTTATTATAAAACAGATTTTGGAAAGCAAAAGTAGAACAAGGTGGAGAAAAAAGTTTGCAGCACTTAAGTAGAAATCATTATGGTTTTGCATTCATTTTATTTTTTTTTAACGTTTAAAGTGATTCTAAAACACATTTTTTTATTTTTGCAAAATAAGAAATAAACAAACTTACCTTCTCAATGCAAAACTAAGCCCCAATTCTCCTCTTTTCAGGTCCCCCACTGGCACTCCTGCCCCTCCCTCTGCCGAGTGCCCCCATAGCAAGCAGCTAGCTAAGGGGGCACTTGTGCATGCTCACTCTCCTCACTGGCTATGTTTGACAGCCGCAGGAGCCAATGCTGTCTCTCCATCCAATGAGGAGAAAGAGAGCCGGGAGAGACGCTGCTCTTGTGCACATCGCTGGGTCGAAATCAAGTTCAAGTAAATATTGGGGGGGGTGGGGGTTTGCATGTAGAAGGTTATTTACCTTAACCCCTATGTGCCTAAAGGTCAGACAAATTTTAATGCCTAAGCACAATTTTGTTTTTTTCCAAGATAAATTGGGCTTTCATTTGGTGGTAAATGGTAATTGACATCTCCTGATTTTTTTTTTTTTTTTTATACTATCAAAGATAAACTGTCCCAAAATAGTTTAAAAATATATATTTTTTTAAATTTAGCTGTATATTTCTTGCTATTACCATAACCTTCCACCAAAGAACAACCCAAGTTAAATTATTCTGCTCCTGACAATTGCAGCGATACCACATATTTGTATGTTAGTTGTTTGTACCCGTAGCACAGCCCAGAAACAATAGTGTGCATTTTGTTTTGTTTTTTATCCTACCTAAAACACACTGACACCAACAATAATTGATACTAATTAAAAAAAAATATTGTCAAAAAAAATTCTGACCCTGACCTTGACCCAAACACTAATCCTTGCACTGACCTAGATCAAACCTTGATCTGGGTATTTTTTTTATTATTATTATTAGTTTATTTTTTACACACACTTTTTTTTGCTCTGCAAAGAAGGAGATACAATGTATCTTTTGCCTCTATTCACAGAGAGAGAAAACATGGGGGTGGGCTTCATAATGACTGATCACTTTGGTAGTCAATCAGAGTCTATTCAAGTGATCAGGTGATCCAGAATCGGGTGTTGCGAGTCCCTAGCGTTTTTGGTGAGATGCCAGTCTGTGCTGGGAGTATGCCATGCTTTATGCTTCCAGTGCAAGGGGAGATATGCAAAAATACTGGGGGGGGGGGGCAATCAGGGGGCTATCAGGGGGTAGAAAGTGTGCCTATGTGTACTGGTATTAGTGTAGTGTTGTGCAACTCACAATTCTGCTGTTCTTTCTCCTTTCTCTAACGCAAAAGGAAGGAAAGAAGGGAGAGTGACATAATTTCCCCTCTTTGAGTTTACATTACACAGATAGGGGAAGCATTCCATTCGACAGGACCAATCAGCAGGTATAGACCAAAAATCATTGGTATATTCCTGTAGATTGAACGGTCCCCCAGTGAATCGGACCACCGTGGCCGCGCTGGGGGCGCGATCACCGTTTATAAACGGTGATTCGTGGGACACTGCCAAATTGCAACAGTAAATGTACGCGAGTCGGTCGGGAACCGGTTAAATGTTCATTGTCTATGCAGGGTTTCTCAACTAGGGTTCCGTGGAACCCTAGGGTTCCTCCAGAGGTAGGGGTTCCGTGAGCAATGGTCAATTTCTGCCGCTCAGATAAGTTCCCAATGATGCCATTGATCTTTTTAGCTATTTGTAAGGGGGTAATTCTTCCCAATGGCCACAAGTGTAGGGAGCATTCTTCCCATTGACCATCACACTAATGTATCATGAGTTGTAGATTTTTAATTTTTAGCAGGGGTTCCATGATACGTAATCTGGTCGGAAAGAGTTGGAAAAGTTGTGTCTCCTTGGGAACTTTATTAATAAACCAGAGCCCCTTGGGGACGATTTTTAATTTTTAGATGTTGAGTACTATGTAATCACACTACCAGTTACCCTTCTTACGAGGGATGTGAACACCGGTAACCCTTCTTAATGGGGGAATGTTTATCGATTTTTCTAGTTACCGTAGTAACCCTTGAATAGACTCGCCGTCTTTAACTGGTAACGAGTGCCTTGGGGATGGAGACCTCCTTGGGATCCCAAGGTGCCTTGGGATCAACTCTTTGGGACGTATCTGTTACTTGTAAATTGGCCAAGGGCTGGCTGAGCGCATGTAAATGACAACGTTAAACCGTCACAGGGTGCTTAGTGGCAAATATTTGCCACTAGCGCGGGGGTCGCGCCGGTGCCACCAGGCTAAGTGACCCCCTGGCAAGTTAGATGTCCTTATATGGTTACTAAAAACCAGATATGGACGACTAACCAGGACAGCTT
>BLSH010292483.1:245391-262098 GCA_018402905.1 Glandirana rugosa | reverse complement strand
TATAAGAGACAGGTTATATGGCTTCTACCGTTAATTAATACTTTTCAGACACAGTTTGAAGATGATCCACATTCACCTCCATATTTGCTTTTTTTATGTTTTTATTTTTTTAAAAATATTTAAAGTTATTTCCTGTCCCCATTTTTTTGTAGGGCACTTGCCCTACCCTTACCCCCATTTTACTTCCTTTTGCAGCCCTCTAGGGCTTTCCAGGACTTTGTTACAGCCATTTTTGTGCCTAAAAGTTTGGGTCCCCATTGATTTCAATGGGGTTCGTTGTCCGTGCGATCGTTCAGGTTCCGTCCGGACCCGGACCCGGACTTTGTCCCGAAGTTCGGACGGACCAGCAGAACCCGAACTTCCAGAGGTTCGCTCAACTCTAGTTGGCAATCGTTACTCGTTTGTTGGCAATTGATCCTTTTATAAAGAGGAATCTACCATCTGGGTCTTGTTTGGTTTGGTTGACGATAAGGGGGCACTTTTTGGAAAGGAATATAGTAACTCCTTTAGACTTGGCCTGTGGATTGGTAGCATGGTAGGCTGTTGGGAATCTGTGGTTTTGAAATGTAGGGATTGTGTCTGACTTAAAATGAGTTTCCTGGAGTAGAATTACGTCTGCCCTTTGTTTATGAGATAGGTCTAGAATTTGTGATCTTTTTTTGGGAGTATTGAGTCCCTTGGTGTTAAGTGAGAGGATTGTAAGTGAAGACATGATTTGTCCTCTGGGTAGTAGTTTTTTCGTGCTGAGGGTTTGCTATGTAACTTGAGCTTTCGGTATTTAGAGTGGAAAATACGGTTGTATTGTCCTATCGGTATTGGGATATGTTGAGGTGTTGTTTACCGGTATTCTGTGAAAAGTCACTTGTATGCAGAAGCTATAGTGTAAGGTATTGTCAGATATTTTCGAGTGGACCCTGAACTTCGGGTCGTATCAAGTAAGGTCGGGGGTCAGGGGGGTATTTCAGCCCTGATCCGATGTGTGCTGTCCCTAAGTAGGGCGTCCGACCGGGTATAGTGGTTTGCACGTATTGTAAGGGTTTAAATCTTTATATAAATTTCGATATGTCCACTAGGGGAGGTTGAGGAAAGCACGGGGGAAGGTTGTTATTTGTTACAGTGCACTGGAGTTTAGTTTAGGATTGTTGAGGTCTCAGTGCAGGAAGTGTTATCGTGAGGAGCTATGAGTTATGTGTGAACTGCGTTAAATAGGAACAATGCTAATAGCAACAGTAGTAATAGTATTAACGGTTGTAATAATATAGACAACGGAGTTTTCAGTTGAGCATGAGTTCCCATGGGGGGTCGCCAGATCACATTGAAGAATGTTGAAGGAGACAATGTTCGTTCTGTGTAATTTGGGGATGGGGGGGTAAATAATTTAGTCGTTAAGTACTGTGCTTACGTTGTAACGAGTTGAAGACATTAGTTTTATTCAAGTATTGTATTATAGTGGGTGGGGAGCTATAAGAAGTGATGAAGGCGCCTTTTATAGGAATTCATGCTCTCCCGTCCGTAGTAAGTAAATTGAGTGTAATCAAAATATAACATGCAAACAGTGAAATATATAAAAACCTGTCATTAGTTTGCACTGTATTTTATTTTATTATAATTATTAGTTTATTTTTTTACACACTCTTTTTTTCGCTCGGCTAGGAAGGAGATACAATGTATCACTTGCCTCCATTCACAGAGAAAGAAAACATGGGGGTGGGCTTCATAATGACTGATCACTGTGGTAGTCAATCAGAGGCTATCCAAGCGATCAAGTGACCCGGAATCGAGTTTTCCGAGTCCCAATCGTATTTGGCTCTCGATGAGACGCCAGTCTGTGATGCCAGTACAAGGGGAGATATGCAAATATGCAACCCCACTAAAAAAAAAGCCCAGACTAGTGGGATCGCATATTTGTGTGAGGTTGGTGTCAAGGGGTTAATGCATAGAATGCATTAAAGGGGTTGTTACCAAAAAAATGTATGTCACTGCCAGCCCCTCTATTATAAATAGGCATACCACACATGGTAAATGTGTTATTAAAACAAAACTTCTAAATACCTTATTATCTTCAGACTGGTCACATGACTCCCGGCCGGTCTCCTACTCTGATCCAGGGCTACTGCGGGGGGGGGCAGAGATCTCCCTCTGACATCAGCCGGGGAGGTCAAGTGGCTGCTCAGCCCCTCCCGCAGTAGCCCTGGATTGGAGTAGGAGACCGGCCGAGAGTCACGTGACTAGCCTGAAGAAAGCTGTAATAAGGTATTTAGAAGTTTTGTTTTAATAAAACATTTACCCTGTGTGGTATGCCTAGTTATAATAGAGGGGTAGGCAGTGACAATATCTAATCTTTTATTTTTTAATAATTGCAGCAGGAGGGGGGCGGAGATCATGGTCAGTACAGAGAGGGGGACACAGGAAGTGGCAGGATCAGGCAGGTTTTTTACAGTTTAGAGAGGGGCAAATTAGAGAGCACAAACACTGTGCTGTTTAATATGCTGTAAGGGAACAGGATCTCTCTTTTTTTTTTAGGGTTACAAACACTTTACAGTAAATAAAAAAACCTTCTGCCTTTAGCTAGTTTAAGTTTTATAATATTTTTAAGTTATTTATAGCAAATATTTACATATTTACATATTCTGGTGCAATTGAGATTGGTTTAGTAAAGCACACTGAATTATCTGAAGAGATACTGCAGCAGTTTGTAGCTGTCTCTGTGTAAGTGAATCTCCATACAGCCTCATGAACAATGCAAACGTGTGGGGAAGGATGACTCCTTTAAATTATTATTCTTTATGTTTGCATCATCATGCTGATCTGGATTCAAAATGATGCAGCACAGAACAATGCTTATCCATAATTACGTGTGTGCCCTTCAGTGCTGCAGAAAGGAACCCGACTGCAGACGTTAGAGGAGAAGAAGATTTTTCAGAATTAAGGAGGACCTGAACTATGGAAGCTGTGCTCAAAAAAGGCAAACGGGAAACAAAGAACTAGTCAGCAGTATTCCCTGTGGATTCCCTTTAACTGACCTTTTCCTGATTGTGGACTCACACTGTGTGTCTGTGTGAAAGCAGCAACCTTGATAGAGAAGTTTTTTTTTCTTCCTCAGATAATAGCTGCCCCCTGATCACTATTGATCTGATCTGATTTGGTAGCAAATATTCAAAAAGCAGCAGTTGAAGTGGAGGCAGCCCAGATCCCCAGGATGAAAAAAAACAAAAGCAGAGGAATTCTTGCTCTGCAGGTCTTTAGACATATCTTTCACTCCAGCAAGGAGAACAGTGAGCAACATAGTAGTGGCATTAGCAAATCTCTATCCAAATCTTGTGAGAATAGCAGTCAGAGGAAGAAGTGCTTTAGATAATCTCACACTGCACATATACAGCTATAAAGCGCTGAGAAAAGAACTGGTATTTGTAGTGTATCATGAGTGTAAGTTTATATATACAATATCTCACAAAAGTGAGTACACCCCTCACATTTTTGTAAATATTTTATTAAATCTTTTCATGTAACAACACTGAAGAAATGACACTTTGCTACAATGTAAAGTAGTGAGTGTACAGCTTGCATAACAGTGTAAATTTACTGTCCCCTCAAAATAACTCAACAAACAGCCATTAATGTCTAAACCGCTGGCAACAAAAGTGAGTACACCCTTAAGTAAAATGTCCGAATTGGGCCCAATTAGCCATTTCCCTCCTCGGTGTCATGTGACTCATTAGTGTTACAAGGTCTCGGGTGTGAATGGGGAGCAGGTGTGTTAAATTTGGTGTTATTGTTCTCACTCTCTCATACTGGTCAACATTGCACCTCATGGCAAAGAACTCTCTGAGGATCTGAAAAAAAGAATTGTTGCTCTACATAAAGATGGCCTAGGCTATAAGAAGATTGCTAAGACCCTGAAACTGCACTGCAGCACAGTGGCCAAGACCATACAACGGTTTAAAAGGACAGGTTCCACTCAGAACAGACCTCGCCATGGTCGACCAAAGAAGTTGAGTGCATGTGCTCAGTGTCATATCCAGAGGTTGTCTTTGGGAAATAGACGTATGAGTGCTGCCAGTATTGCTGCAGAGGTTGAAGGAATGGGGGGTCAGCCTGTCAGTGCTCAGACCATACGCCACACACTTCATCAAATTGGTCTGCATGGCCTTCATCATAGAAGGAAGTCTCTTCTAAAGATGATGCACAAGAAAGCACGCAAACAGTTTGTTGAAGACAAGCAGACTAAGTACATGGATTACTGGAACCATGCCCTGTGATGATTTGACCAAGATAAACTTATTTGGTTCAGATGGTGTCAAGCGTGTGTTGGTGGCAACCAGGTGAGGAGTGCAAAGACAAGTGTGTCTTGCCTACAGTCAAGCATGGTTGTGGGAATATCATGGTCCGAGGCTGCATGAGTGCTGCCGGCACTGGGGAGCTACAGTTCATTGAGAGAACCATGAATGCCAGCATGTACTGTGACATACTGTAGCAGAGCTTGATCCCCTCCCTTTGGAGACTGGGCCGCAGGGCAGTATTCCAACATGATAATTACCCCAAACACATTTCCAAGACATCCACTGCCTTGCTAAAGAAGCTGAGGGTAAAGGTGATGGACTGGCCAAGCATGTCTCCAGACCTAAACCCCATTGAGCATCTGTGGGGCATCCTCAAATGGAAGATGGAGAAGCACAAGGTCTCTAACATCCAGCAGCTCTGTGATGTCATCATGGAGGAATGGAAGAGGTTTCCAGCGGCAACATGTGAAGCTCTGGTAGTGCTGGAAAATAATGGTGGCCACACAAAATATTGACACTCTTGGCCCAATTTGGACATTTTGACTTAGGGGTGTACTCACTTTTGTTGCCAGTGGTTTAGAAATGAATGGCTGTGTGTTGAGTTATTTTTAGGGGACAGCAAATGTACACTGTTATACAAGTTGTACACTCACTACTTTACATTGTAGCAAAGTGTCATTTCTTCAGTGTTGTCACATAAAAAGGTATAATAAAATGTTTACAAAAATGTGAGGGGTGTACTCACTTTTGTGAGATACTGTATATATATTTACATATATGTATATATATATATATATATACACACATGCATGCATTCTTGTACAGGCCATAAGTGGGGGCTGACATATTGACACATAGTTGATCAGGCTACATTTTACACATCAAAAGGACACCATAATGGGGGAGTGGAATGTGAGCTGGAGAAGACGTGCAGATCCAGAGCTCTGTGCATATCCGTACAAAATACCCTGATACCTGACCCCTTCTATGCGCTGGAGATACCAGTCTGCTTCTCCCTATTTCCAGGACCCCCCAGTCTCTGCGATCATGGCAGCTAAAGGCCGAGGTAAGGCACAAAAAGACCTGAAGCCTCAGCGCTCAGAGAAAGGGCCAGTGGCGTGCTCACCTGGCGCCATCTTAGCTTCCACATCCGGCAAGCAGCGGGAGCAGAAAATGGAGCAGAGTCAGGAGTTGTTCTCCCCAGAGCTGTGCTGGAAGCGGCTCTGGAAACCATCACCAAACCTATTTTGGAGGCTATAGAAGGCGTTACATCTGTGCTGATCATACAGATCGATCACTTGGCCTCTGAGTGCACATTAATCCGCCATGATCTGGACAAAACCAGAGGGAGGCTTACAGAGGCGGAGGGTCGCATAGGCACGGTGGAGGATCAGCAGGCCTCACAAATAGCGGAACTGCAATTGCTGGCGAGTTCCTTGGTGACGACGGTGGATGACTCTGAAAATTGGCAGAGACGTAATAATATTCATGTAGTTGGGCCTGCCTGAGGGTGCGTAGGGTCTCTGTCCTGCTGTTTTTGCTGAATCTCTGTTGTAGAAAGGGCCCATAGGGTCCCCACCGGAGCACACCCGGAGGGTGCTCCTCCAAGACCATTCCTGGTGTGGTTCCTAAATTTCCGTGACCACGACATGATATTGGCAGAGGTGAGAAAACATCCTGAGCTGCCCTATGAAAATACTAGGGTGATGTTGTTCCCGGATTTTTCAGCAGAAGTCCAGAAACGCTGCCAGTCCTTCAACAAAGTGAGACGCTGCCTTCGTAAAAAAAAAACTTTAGGTATAGCATACTTTATCCTAGCCAACTCTGCATTGCACACCAGGGTTCAGTCCAGTTCTTTAACACACCTATGGCTGCTAGTGACTGGATCAATAGCCTAGGAGCTCAGGCCGGCCGGCTGGGAGCATCACTTTGGGACTGCAAAAAGTTTGGGGCTCTGGTTGTAAAGGAGCTCCTCAAAGACAAGATTTTGCAGGGGGGTTCTTCTAATTACCTGCATTATCCACAACTTGGATACCTTACGACTGGGCTGCATGAAGGTTCCCAGGTGATTACAGATGCTATTTTACTATTTCCAGTTGGGTTTATCCTTTGAATGGAGTGCAGGGTCACATATACTCCTGATCCAGTGGGGGGAGGAGGGGTTCCTTGAACATCACTTTTATGAGGCATGGAGCTGTTGTGGCATTGCAAGAACTACTCTTAAGACTAACGGATTCTAGAAACAGGGGTTTTTCCTTTCCTATTTTGCTATGTTTTTGATGATCTAGACTCTGTTTAAGGTCACATTTTTCTAAAATCCTTTGGAGTAAGTTTAGGACATAAACTGCGTGTATCAGTTGTGTTATCATTTTACACAGAAGCAAGGGGTTAAATGAGTTTTTGGACTATTTTGGTTGGATGGTGCAATGTTCCATACTGACCTTTTGCTATTATGATCGCCTTGTATTGCATACAGTACTCTGTTATCTCTTGGTTGTTGGGGATTTCCACATTGCTATGTTATGTAATTTATAATCTTTTGACGTTCAACTATGGTGGCCTCTACAGTTAATTTGGTCTCTTGGAACGTCTGAGGCCTAAATGACAAGTTTCACAGGGTCTTGATGTTCCAATACTTGAAACCACTTAGACCCCACATAGTGTTCTTGCAGGAAATACACCTGGATGGAAACAGGATCCTGGCTTTGCAACGCCCTTGAATACAGCGTGCGTTCCACACCACATATTCCACTTATTCCAGGGGGGGTGGCTATTTTGGCAGGGGGTCTGTCGGACCACACACCCTTGTCCATACATATTGGTTTGCCCTTGCAGATTGGGGGGGGGGCTTGGAGGTTGAGTCCGGGTTGATTAGAGGTGGAGTTGGTTTCTTCCCAGGTGGCACCCGTTTTTCTGGCTACTGGGAGGATAACCTGTCCTAAACTTCCCTGCCAATAGCCTGGGCTGCCTTTAAGGCATGTATGCAGGGCCACTATATATCAGCCATTAAGCACACCCATAGAAAATACAATGCCAAATTACAGGAACTCCAAGATAAAGCGAGGGCTTGTGAGTTGGCTCATGCAACAGATCATTCTGATGTCTCCTATAATGAACTGTTGGAAGCTCGTCGCCTCCTAACATTGCATTACACTGAACTTACTCACACCTCTTGGGCAAGAAGGGCAGAAGCCCTTTTCGAACATGGGGATAAGAATGGAAAGCTACTGGCTGTTTTGGTCGCGGAACAAAGGGCTCAGACTAATATTCCATGTATAAAAATTTCACAGGGAATCCTACTAACTGACCCTACTACTATCCTAGATACTTTTGTGGAATATTATAAAATGTTATATGCTCCTATCCCTGCTTATAACGAACAGGACTTGAAGTCGCTCCTTTCCACCCTTACAATTCCCGTTCTTTCTGAGCAGAACAGAAATGCTCTTGAAGTGGAGATAACAAAGAAGGAGATTGAAGCTGCTATTAGGACCTTTCCTCCTCACAAGTCCCTGGGTCCGGATGGGTTTTGTGCGGAATGGTACAAGTTACACTTGGAGACCTTGGTTCAGAGACTCAGGTCTCTGTTCCACTTCTGTCTAGAACATAGGATCCTCCCGGACTCTCTGATGGAGGCTCAGGTGGTTCCACTGCCTAAAAGAGGCAAATATCCTCTAATATGTTCATCCTACAGGCCTATAGCACTTTTAAACCAGGATCTAAAGATATTGACCAAAATACTAGCCACTAGGTTGTCACAGGTTATCACCACGCTGGTGGATATAAATCAAACTTGTTTCATTCCCCAAAAATCTACTGATACAAACCTTTGCAGGCTTTTTGCACACTTACAAATTGATCATGCCACTTCCGGGGCTAGGGTGGTGGTTTCCTTTGATATGGTGAAAGCCTTTGACTCCGTAGATTGGAAGTACTGCGGTACTTCACCACATGGGGTTTGGCGATAAGTTTCTCACCTGAATCTCCTTACTCTATAGTAGTCCCAAAGCCACCATTAAGATCGGTATGTGCAGTGGGTAGGGGTATGAGACAGGGGTGTCCTCATTGCCCATCGTTATTCGCCCAAGCGATCGAGCCAATAGCGATTACTTAGAGATATTCCACGGTGGTGAAGGCCCTTGAGGTGGGGGCATTCGCGAGTGCATTGCTCTATGCTCGGATGATATTCTCCTCTTTCTTCAGGATCCAGGTCCATCTCTTGAGGCAGTTTTCGAAATGTTACGTACATTTGAAATATTTGTAGGGTTAAGGGTCAATTAGTAGAAATCTAATGCTATGGCTGTGGATGCTGGAGCTCAGGCCTAGGCCTCCTCATTGGTTCCCATACCCTGGGTACCTACATTTAAATACCTTGGCATTTGTATATCCCCTTGTGTAAGTGATTATATGACACTCAACTTACTCCCACTGCTTACCAGGGTTAAGATGCAGTTGGATGCATGGAAACACTTGCCCCTTTCCCTGGTAGGTAGAGTGAATCTCCACAAGATGAAGATTTTACCAGTTTTTTGTATGTCCTATGGAATTCCCCAATCTGGATTCCATGTTCATATTTCAAGTGTGTGAATAGCCTGTTTAGTTTGTTCCTTTGGTCCTCCTCTCATCCTAGGATAGGCCTCCGCACTTTACAAGAACCACTGGGGCAGGGTATCTTAGCCCTACCAGTCCTTTTTAAATACTTCTTAGCAGGCCAAATGGTAGTTGCTAGGAGAAGGCTGTTTGAGAGATGATGGGGACAGTAGTACTACAGTTGCAGAAACAGGTCTCATGGGCTCTTATGAAAGCCTACACCAGCTAGTTCATAGAAGTTCCCAGGTGCCCTCGCCTTTGACTAGATCAATGCGTGCTACTGTTAGGGCATGGGGCAAAGTACAGGCATTGATGCATCCCGATCCTTTAAAATAGTCACTGGACACACTCTTATGGTTTAATCCAAGGATGTCACACTTTGCTGCACTCCAGGACCCAGTGGCGTGAGCCCGTGTAGGCAACTGAAACACATAGTGGGGGAGGGAGTCTGCTTACCTTTGATCAGCTAAAAAGATAAATACCAATTTCCTAGCTGGTATTTTTTCTGCTACTTGCAGCGTCAGCATGCTTTCATGGCACATTTTGGGACAGGCAATTTGGAACTGCAGTCCTCCCCTCTGGAGAAACTGTTGTGCGATGAGTCCCTGAGGAAGCCATTATCTGAGGTTTATAAAGAGCTCTTTGTTGCAAGACCAGCAGTATTAAGCAAGTGTAGGCACAAGTGGAGCTCCTTGATACCTGTGTTTCAGGGGGAACGTTATCTGGGACTACCTATTTGGGGCTCTCATGTCGGCTTGGGGTCATTACACACAATTTAAACTGTTACATAGGGTTTACTATACCCTGCAAGAATAGCCAGTATTAATGGCACGGAAGAGGCAGTCTGTTGGCGTTGTTCTGCCAACCCTGCTGACTTTGATCATGTGTTCTGGCACTGTCAGCCGATACGGGAGTTCTGGATGGGGGTTACACGTGTTCTTCAAGACCTGATTGCCCTCACTGTCCCCCTGTCAATTGCAGTTTGTATACTGGGTTTAGTAGAAGAGGTGGCACCACTTAGAGCTCAAAGAACCCTTCTTTCCAAATCCCTGTTTTATGCACGCAAAGCTATTGTGCTATGCTGGAAGAAATCTGAGGCCCCTTTGTTATCCTATTGGAAGGGCATGGTCAATAAGAGGTTACCTTTATATAAGGCCACGTATTTGAATAGGGGATATCCAAAAAAATTTGAAAAAGGTATGGCAGTGCTGGATATCAACCAATGACACACTTCAGTGATCAAAATTGACCTTTTGAAATAATATGCGGATGGGAGTTTTCCAATTGACCAAGGGTCTGTCATTGCCATCACCATTATGATATGTCTTATGCAGTGTTGATATGTGTCAGCCAGATATATGGGCCTTTACTCTCTTTTTAGGCTCCTGTACCCTAAGGAACAAGCACCTAGGGCAAGATGGGCTGTTGTATTGTAGTATTGTCTTAATAAACTTTAAAATGTTGAATAAAAATAATTTTCCAAAAAAAAGGACAACATAATAACTCTTAATTATGTTAATTTTATGCCTCACCTTGGCCCTTTGGGGCCAACCCTTGTGTGGATGCCTTTTCTAATTAAGTATTTCAAAGGAGATGATTTGCAAATGTGCAAGGATTGTAAAGATCCGGGGGGTGAGTTAAATATTTATGTCTTTGTATGTGATAAATACATTTTTTTCAAAGGGTAACAATGCAATTTGGCCAAAAACAACACAAAAAGTATTTAATGATGATACTTGGACATCAAAAGGGGTCTTAAGTATTTATGGAGTACTTGTTTATGATAAATAGCATTCTTCAAAGGTTAACTTGTTTATCTAATAATAGTAAAATTTTGTAATTAAGCCTTAAAGAGTTTACTAAAATCACGAAAATTCTAGTACGACAGAATAAAAAAACTGATGTCATGTGTTGTAGTGTATTTGTATTGCATTTTCGGACGACTTACTGATTTAATGAAAATCGTAAGATGTGCTATCATATGATTAAAATTTTCATGCATGTCCGGCTCTGTGTAATAATGATCAGATTATTGTACGATTGCATCGTAAGCGGTATTTTTTGTCCTGATCAATCAGGTTCAAAAACTAAAAATATGGCGCTAAACCTAGACAAATTGAAATGTAGTGCCAACTACAGACGTGTCAATAGACGTGTGTAAAGTGCATACAGTGTGCATATCATGTACATAAAACATATGAGAAAACATATGAGAACCATAAACATATGGCAAAATCATAAATATATACAAAACAATAAAGTCAAGATGTGATGTAAATGTGTACACAGTGCAACCCCAAATGGAGAGTCCAACCAAATGGAAAATCTTCACTGTGGATGACCAAATTTTAAGAATATTATAAGATATAGGGTGGCTGGAAGAATGAGTCTTTCAGAGTTCGTGTCCAAGGAAAAAAGGAAGAGTGGTTCCCCTAATAAGGGAAACACAGGGTGGGCCATTTATATGGATACACCTTAATAAAATGGGAATGGTTGGTGATATTAACTTCCTGTTTGTGGCACATTAGTATATGTGAGGGGGGAAACTTTTCAAGATGGGTGGTGACCATGGTGGCCATTTTGAAGTCGGCCATTTTGAATCCAACTTTTGTTTTTTCAATAGGAAGAGGGTCATATGACACATCAAACTTATTGGGAATTTCACAAGAAAAACAATGGTGTGCTTGGTTTTAAAGTAACTTTATTCTTTCATGAGTTATTTACAAGTTTCTCTTTGTTTACAGTCATTGACATGTCGCTGAGGTTAACACGTGCGGAGCCGATAGAAATTGTGTTCATGTCTGGTGAACGCAGTAACCGGGTCATTGCAGCAGATTTCAATGCAAGACAGCCTACGAGACCACCTATCTCCCATGCTACAGTTAGCAAACTGCTTGCTAAGTTTCGTGAAACTGGTTCAGTGTGGGATTTGCCAAAATGTGGACGCTTGAAATCTGTCACTAATGAAGAAACATCAGTGGCTGTCCTAGCTTCATTCAGCAAGAGCCCACAGCGTAGCACTTGCCTCATGTCACTGGAGAGTGGCATTAGTCGAACATCCCTTCGGCGGATATTAGCTACTCACAAATGGCACCCTTACAAACTCCAGCTGCTGCAGCATCTCAACGAGGATGACCCAGATCGGCGCACTGAATTTGCAGAATGGGCAAAACAAAAATTGGAACAGGACCCTCAGTTTACGCAGAAGATTTTGTTCAGTGATGAGGCAAACTTTTATGTGAATGGTGAAGTTAACAAACAAAACCACCGCTATTGGTCTGACACTAACCCGCATTGGATAGATCCCTCCAAGACTGTTGGAACCAAAAAATTGATGGTATGGTGTGGTATAAGGGGTACAAAGATAGTGGGGCCATTCTTCATCAATGGAAACCTCAAGGCCACTGGATATGCGAAATTGCTACATGATGATATGTTTCCCTCTTTATGCACTGAAGCTGGCACATTCCCTGAGTTTTTCCAGCAAGGTGGTGCACCACCACATTATGGGTGTCAAGTCTGAGCATTCCTAGATGAACAGTTTCCTGGAAAGTGGATTGGTCGTCGTGGGCCAGTTGAATGGCCCCCAAGGTCTCCCGATCTGACCCCCTTAGACTTTTATCTTTGGGGTCATCTGAAAGCAATTGTATATGCTGTGAAGATACGAGATTTGCAGCACCTGAAACTACGGATACTGGAAGCCTGTGCTAGCATTTCTCCTGCGGTGTTGCTATCAGTGTGTGAAGAGTGGGAGAAGAGGGTTGCATTGACAATCCAACACAATGGGCAGCACATTGAACACATTTCAGTGGTCAGAAACGTGTAAATAAATCATGAAAGAATAAAGTTACGTTAAAACCAAGCACACCATTGTTTTACTTGTGAAATTCCCAATAAGTTTGATGTCTCACATGACCCTCTTCCTATTGAAAAAACAAAAGTTGGATTCAAAATGGCCAATTTCAAAATGGCCGCCATGGTCACCACCCATCTTGAAAAGTTTCCCCCCTCACATATACTAATGTGCCACACACAGGAAGTTAATATCACCAGCCATTCCCATTTTATTAAGGTGTATATATATATATAAATGGCCCACCCTGTATAAATAAAGTAGAAAGTCCTGTGTAATGACAGTTCAATATATCTTAAAAACTAGGTGAAAACTTGAAAAAAGCTGGTGAGGGTGATGGTGGTGGACTCCCACGGTGCAATCTGACCCCTTCCAGTAAAAGGCTTACCAGATGTTGGATATATTCAAGCCTGAATATAGACAAGAGAACCGGACCGCCAGGTGGACAGGATACACGTCACACACTCCACGATGGCTCCAGGACCTCTCAGGGGTGGTTGCTCCTCCTATGCCAGGGTACATCCATGTCACCGGCCCAGATCCACAGGGTCCACTTAGTCTCTTGCAGGGGGTTGTTCCTCCAGGATCCGCAAAACAGGGGGGTCCAAAAGTGTAGATGGGAATTTAAGGAGACAGAAAGAGACTCTCCATAGTGTAAAAACCTCTCTTTGAGGTAACGGTTTTAATAGTTAAAAGTAGAAAGCATATAAAAGCCATCAATAAAAGAATCCAATATGACTATAAAATCGCAGCACTCTGGGGTCAGCAACACCATAAATTTTCATAAATTTCCCTGGATAGTTAACATCTCACCCCTTTACATTTCTGGTCTCTTCCCTTGCTAAGATTGAGTGTCTTGTTGTTCCCTTCCCCCCAAATTTCGGATACAAGAGGGTGGTTTAAGGAATATCCTTCTTTTCCGTCTGAACCTTCTCTAGTGGACCTATGATATTATAGCACCACCTTCACATTTACGTTATTTTTATTCACACTATCACAACTGGCCGTATGGATATAATTTCTAAAGGGAAACTGATCACTATGGTCTACACAGGTTATCTCCAAAATTCTTACATACTGCATTTAACAATGTAAATATCCATTCTGAATTACACCCTAGGGTAGGGGAGATGTGTTCTCTACTAAGTTTTATCATGTTAGTAAATTGTCATTCAGTTTGGGGCTCTGATAGGTGGGCCATGCATTCCATTGACAGACTTTCTGTTGGAAATGCAGGGTTCCCCCGCTCTGGCACAGACTGGCATGAGTCTGGCTCAGGTGATATGTGGGTCTTCCCACTTTTTGTACAAATAATATTAATATCTCCAATTATCCTCTAATATCCGCTAAGTCTACAACCACCTTGTTAATTTTGTTCTAAAGATCAAGTACTTGCAAATGATTGCCATAATTATAGAAGTTATATTTATTGTTGTATATACTCCCGAGTGTTGCCGCACTATTGCCACACTATTGGCCTTTATTATTTTTCCATTCGTGCTATCTTTCAAGTATAACCAATGATGGGCTATTCATGGATCCCTTTCCACCTATTGGTGGAACGTATAATGAATAGCTCGGTAGGCTTACGTCTCTTGATTAGCCTGACGAGTCGTAAGCCTACCGAGCTATTAATTATACGTTCCACCAATAGGTGGAAAGGGATCCATGAATAGCCCATCATTGGTTATACTTGAAAGATAGCACGAATGGAAAAATAATAAAGGCCAATAGTGTGGCAATAGTGCGGCAACACTCGGGAGTATATACAACAATAAATATAACTTCTATAATTATGGCAATCATTTGCAAGTACTTGATCTTTAGAACAAAATTAACAAGGTGGTTGTAGACTTAGCGGATATTAGAGGATAATTGGAGATATTAATATTATTTGTACAAAAAGAGGGAAGACCCACATATCACCTGAGCCAGACTCATGCCAGTCTGTGCCAGAGCGGGGGAACCCTGCATTTCCAACAGAAAGTCTGTCAATGGAATGCATGGCCCACCTATCAGAGCCCCAAACTGAATGAAAATTTACTAACATGATAAAACTTAGTAGAGAACACATCTCCCCTACCCTAGGGTGTAATTCAGAATGGATATTTACATTGTTAAATGCAGTATGTAAGAATTTTGGAGATAACCTGTGTAGACCATAGTGATCAGTTTCCCTTTAGAAATTATATCCATACGGCCAGTTGTGATAGTGTGAATAAAAATAACGTAAATATGAAGGTGGTGCTATAATATCATAGGTCCACTAGAGAAGGTTCAGACGGAAAAGAAGGATATTCCTTAAACCACCCTCTTGTATCCGAAATGGGGGGGGAAGGGAACAACAAGACACTCAATCTTAGCAAGGGAAGAGACCAGAAATGTAAAGGGGTGAGATGTTAACTATCCAGGGAAATTTATGGAAATTTATGGTGTTGCTGACCCCAGAGTGCTGCGATTTTATAGTCATATTGGATTCTTTTATTGATGACTTTTATATGCTTTCTACTTTTAACTATTAAAACCGTTACCTCAAAGAGAGGTTTTTACACTATGGAGAGTCTCTTTCTGTCTCCTTAAATTCCCATCTACACTTTTGGACCCCCCTGTTTTGCGGATCCTGGAGGAACAACCCCCTGCAAGAGACCCAGTGGACCCTGTGGATCTGGGCCGGTGACATGGATGTACCCTGGCATAGGAGGAGCAACCACCCCTGAGAGGTCCTGGAGCCATCGTGGAGTGTGTGACGTGTATCCTGTCCACCTGGCGGTCCGGTTCTCTTGTCTATATTCAGGCTTGAATATATCCAATGGAGAGTTAACACTGTGACTACATAGGCCTGCTTCCTGGCAGCGCAGCCATCTGCATATGTCAATACAGCAGTGCCCATACAGTCTAACGTCCTGCAAACATGTCGAACAGCCACGAATCCTCGCTAAAGACTCGGTCTAAAGCCGCAAGTTCCGTTGCATCTTCCACCGCGAGCCAGACACTCGCCATCGCACGTGCAAAGGCAGAAGCTGCAAGGGTCCGGGCAGGCTTTGCTGAACAAGAGATGCAGATCAGAAATGAGAAAGCACAACAACAGGCTGAGCAGGCGCAACAACAGGCTGAGCAAGCACAACGACAAGCACAATTAGAGGCTGAGAGGATACAACAAGATGCCCTCTTCGAAGCAACTCTACAGAAATTGGACGCAGAAAGAGAGGCAGCAGCAGCCATAGCTGAAGTGAAGGCCCTAGAGGCAACACTATATCCCAGCAGTGAATGTGATGCACACAGCAATGTCCTTGGGCCTTCAGCTGAACCCCAAGACACTCCTCAGCGAACAACAGACTATGTGCTACAACATGCCAAGCGAGGCGACTGTTAGCGTTGAATGCCAAGAGCGGGGTCAATCCCTGACACCCGAACACCTTATGTCAAACAGGAAAGTGAAACCATATCCAGTCAGCATACAGCACAACCTGCAGCCGAGTTACCTAAACGCCACGGTACAGTCACCTACTTCAAAAGGCAAGCACCACAAGGGAAATACCACGGCAACGACATATCTGATGACTACAACCACCCACCAAGTTCCTCTCTTGACAGAACGTCTCCAAACAACTCACACAAGGATCAAGGTATGTTGGAAATCCTTAAGATCTTTACTCGGCGTGAGCTGTTGTCTAGCGGACTCACAAAGTTTAACGACCGGCCTGAAGCCTATAGAGCATGGCGGTCAACCTTCAGGAGCACCATAAGAGATCTAGATCTGTCAGCAAGTGAGGAGGCCAATCTCTTAGTGAAATGGCTGGGGACTGAGTCTGCAGAACGTGCTAGAAGGATCAGGGACATTAACGTTAACTATCCAAACAGAGGACTGAGCATGATATGGGAGAGAATTGACGAGTGCTATGGTTCCTCAGAAGCCATAGAAAACTCACTTCAACAAACCTCTGCAAGACAGTTCTCTCCTTGAACCACCCACCAACATCAGTA
>BLSH010292483.1:227600-241184 GCA_018402905.1 Glandirana rugosa | reverse complement strand
GAAGACCACAGAAAACAACTGTGGTGGATGACCGAAGAATTCTTTCCCTGGTGAAGAAAACACCCTTCACAACAGTTGGCCATATCAAGAACACTGTCTAGGAGGTAGGTGTATGTGTGTCAAAGTCAACAATCAAGAGAAGACTTCACCAGAGTGAATACAGAGGGTTCACCACAAGATGTACACCATTGGTGAGCCTCAAAAACAGGAAGGCCAGATTAGAGTTTGCCAAACAACATCTAAAAAAGCCTTCAAAGTTCTGGAACAACATCCCATGGACAGCATAGACCAAGATCAACTTGTACCAGAGTGATGGGAAGAAAACAGTATGGAGAAGGAAAGGAATTGCTCATGATCCAAAGCATACCACCTCATCAGTGAAGCATGGTGGTGGTAGTGTCATGGCGTGGGCATGTATGGCTGCCAATGGAACTGGTTCTCTTGTATTTATTGATGACGTTACTGCTGACAAAAGCAGCAGGATGAATTCTGAAGTGTTTCGGGTAATATTATCTGCTCATATTCAGCCAAATGTTTCAGAACTCATTGGACGGTACTTCACAGTGCAGATGGACAATGACCCGAAGCATACTGCGAAAGAGTTTTTTAAGGGAAAGAAGTGGAATGTTATGCAATGGCCAAGTCAATCACCTGACCTGAATCCGATTGAGCATGCATTTCATTTGCTGAAGACAAAACTGAAGGGAAAATGCCCCACGAACAAGCAGGAACTGAAGACAGTTGCAGTAGAGGCCTGACAGAGCATCACCAGGGATGAAACCCAGCGCCTGGTGATGTCTATGCGTTCCAGACTTCAGGCTGTAAGTGACTGCAAAAGATTTGCAACCAAGTATTAAAAAGTGAAAGTTTGATTTATGATTGTTAATCTGTGCCATTACTTTTGGTCCCTTAAAAAGTGGGAGGCACATATACAAACTGTTGTAATTCCACACCATTCATCTGATTTGGATGTAAATACCCTCAAATTAAAGCTGAAAGTCTGCAGTTAAAGCACATCTTGTTCATTTCATTTCAAATCTATTGTGGTGGTGTATAGAGCCAAAAAGATTAGAATTGTGTCGATGTCCCAATATTTATGGACCTGACTGTATATGCAATTTTTTTTTCAATAAATTTTATTGAGGCATAGCATGACAAATAAACTTTTGACAGATACATGAGTGCAAAAAACATGCCAATTTTCACAGTACAAGAGTAATACATGGGGATAAATGTCCCTGCAGAACTATTTTTCAATGTGGTATACAAAGAAGGCTTGCACCTGTATGGGTGTAAACATAACCGAATGTAACCAATAAGAACAGGGGGGGGAGGAGGGGGTGAAGGTAATGGGGGGACCGCATAATCGCTGGAAAAAGCAAGGGCAGGTGGGCGTCCATCCTCCGCACCCTAGTGATGTCTCTGCGGACTGACTTGGATGGGGAGGAGGGGGTCCCCCTGAATAAAGCATGGGGGGATAGGAGAACTAAATTTATAATTGCACCCAGGTAGGGAAGGTAGCCGGATCTTGTGAGGTGGCTAGGGACCTACACCACATCATTGCTCTGGAAAAAAAGAAGTATATGTAATTTTAGAGCATATGATGTGAAATAACACAGTTAATAACTTACACTTAGAGTTAGGCGAACAGTTTGAACCGAGCAAAAGTTCAGCCCGAACATCACCTGTTCGCTCGTTTGGCGAACACCTGAATTTGCGGGGTGCACCCTCTGAGCACCCCACAATGCACTGCGTGCTGCACAGTGCATTCTAGGGCCCTAACTGGATGAAGCAATGCACCTGACTGTTAGTCAGATGCAAGGATTTGCCCAATCAGGGCACAAAGCACAGCCAGAGCCATAATTTGACAAGTCATGATTACTTTGTCCAATCATTTTTCAGTGCTCATAGTCCCACCCCACACTTTAAAAGGTTCTTTCCCACAGGAACCTTTTTAGTGTATTGTTGGAGTGGAGATAGATAGAGCGGGGCTCAGTTTGCTACTATCAAGTTAGTGTGTTATTGTTACTGAGTGTAGAGTGTTAGTGTAGTGTGAGTATAGTGCAGTGTCATTGTAGTGTCACTGTAGTGTGCTAGTGTAGTGCAGTGCTGTATACCGTTATTTTGTTTTTTTGGTTGCTGTTTTTTTTTTTTTTGTCCTGTGCCTGCTCCTTATTTTAAATTCTCCAGGAGTAACTGCGAGGAGTTACAGGGTTCAGGCACCCTTAACCCCCAAGGCCCAATTTTTCCACACCTGTGTGACATTTTTAAGAGCAAATCCTATGCCAAACATAACTGTGAAGGGTTATGGTGTGAAGACACCGCCAACACCCAAGGCCCAATTTTTCTGCACCTGTTACTTCTAGCCAAAGTGTGCAAAAGAGACAACAGAATCTATGTAAAAAATTTGTTGACTTTGGTCTGAGCGTACTATAATTTGGCTTCTTCACATAAGGCTTGCTCACTGTGGTGCAAAACGTTGTTATTTTCATCCAAAGTCTGCAAAAGAGACACCAGAATTTATCCAAAAAATCTCTAATCTTGCTCTGGGTGCACTAAATTGTGCACTAAATTGTGGCCTCATCATACAGACTGGCTCCCGATGCCATTGTTTATAAAATAAAGAAAGCTTACAGGGAAAGTCAATTTAAATGTCATTTTTCCTTCCTACATGACTTAAGACTAAGGGGACCCCCAGGCACTATATTTAAAGGAATTTTTCATATTTATTGTTTAACTTTAAGCATCATTAAAATCCCTGCTTCTTTAAAAATTATCCTTTTTTGAAAAAAAAATGCATTGATACATGTCCCCCAGGGCAGTACCTGAGGCCACATACGCTTTTATCTCCAATTAACTTGCATATAAGCCTTCAAAATGGACACTTTTGAGAAGTTTGAGAGTTCTGGCACAAACCAAACCAGGGGGTGTTCGGCCCAACTCTACTTACACTTTAAAATCCAATGTTTTTGATGTAAAATTACAGTTGGAAGTATGTAAACACTCTCATTATATCAACTAACGTGTAACAGAAGAACAAGTTGTGTATATTCGCCAACATCAGCTAATGCAGTCTAGTCAATGCAATTTTCTGAATTAGCATCCCAAATAACTCCAAGAACAGGTCTAAAGTGCAAGGCACCAAGAAAAAAGATTTTTTGTTCTGCTGCGTTACACTGACCCAGTTAATTAGTTCCTGAATTTGTGCTCAACATAGATATTTTAAGCACAACATAATTGTGTGGAAGTATGAACTGCAGAAATAGAAAAATAAATCAAGATTTAAAAAACAACGAAGTCACTAACAATCACATGTGTCAGTAGGATTACTTGTAAGGCATGGACACATACAAATAATATTTGCCTGCCAAAAAATCAACAACTTATAAGGCTGAAATGTTATGCCTAGTAATAGGAAGAATTGAAACAATCAAGATATATTGTTAACCACGCTCTCACAACCCCATAACAACAAAACATTCACATAAATAATGTCCATAAAAATTGTTTCAAGTGAAGTGCTCAGTGTTGATAAATGAAAATTTGTAAAATCTAGAAATGAAAGTATGAGACTGAAAGGAAATTTTGCAAGAAAAAAGAAGAAAAACTTGCGCCACGCTATCAAAAACTCGTGGCATGCATAGGAAATTATGTCATCAGCTGCTGAGACGCACGCCACACTTTTAAGATGTATAGATGGAACACCCCTGAGGGAGATCTCGGCAGTACGGATCCCTTGCTGTTTTTCCACAGACCGGCGTTTGCTTGATTTTTTTAATGTGCAGTTTGAATTATTTTTTACCCTCTTTTTTTCCATAATGTATACCCCGTGGAGGGTTTCATAATAAAATAACTGCATTTTCATACTACAGCATGAGCAGTTTTTCTTTCTTTGCCATTTTTTTTACCGCTGGTGAACACTGCTGCACCCAAGACCCTGGAGGAGTAAAAGGGCCATCCATAAGGGACCTGGTCAGAGTGGAGCCAACAGGGTTGGGATATCCACAAAGCTTTGGCAGACCCCTCTTGCTATAAGGCAAAGAGGGGTCATCTGGACCTGGTAAGTGTGGACCGTTACCTTATCTGTTCATCTGGTGGATTTGTTTGTCCGGTTCACTGGCAATTTGGGTGGAATTTGGAATTTTCACTGAACAGAGACAAAAACCTTTTTTTCACGTTAGCAATTTATTTTTCGGTGCATATAATTAATTTGTATTTTGTTTGCACTTTTGCGAACACCTTTTGGAGATTGGAAATCTAAGATATATATTATGATTTATATTTATAATATATGTAATTTATACGATTATCACAGATAGGAATTTACTATATGTAATATTTATTTTCTCACATTGCACAATTTGCACATTATTTTATAAGGAGTTTTTGATAACATAGCACTGGTTTTTCTTCTTTTTTCTTGCAACATTTTCAACCTGAAGGGTGAAATCTACCAGAAGCTACTAACACTTTAGCACTTTGTTTCAATTATATACTAATTAGCACTATTGTTGGCACAAGTGAGTTTACATTTTGCACCGAAAGAAAATTGACCCCTGATAACGTCAGACGTTGCTGACAAAACGCGTTGGAGCGGGACTTCCGAGACATGTCACTTCCACCATTTGGAGTGCAGGTGGAACACAAATCTGCATTTTCACTTTCATTTTAAAGCCTGGGCTTTTTTACTGAATGCAAGTGCATTTTTAATCCTTTTACTCATTAAATTTAACACACTTCATTGCATTTTTAATCCTTTTACTCATTAAATTTTACACACTACACTATGAGAGGCTCCTCTTTCCTTCTCTACATGTGATTGAGTTATATGCAGAGTATTGTAAATGTGCAAAAGCACCATTAAAGTGCATCCTGTTGTTCACTTATCCATGTGTACAGAATTCTATTTAGGATATCGGATGACATATAGAGTTGGATTCCAGAACCTGATGTGAGAACCTGCCAGTTGGGTATAAATAAGGTGCATCATGACTTCTTGTAATAGGAGTCATGAACTTCTGGTGAGTGAGCTGTACACCTAAATTTTGGTGGAAAGGAAGAACACAATTTCCTTTTGGTGTTACATTTTCATTTCTGGATTTTAGACATATGGATTTATCATCACTGAGCACTTCACTTGAAATGTTTTTTATGGGCATTATTTTTTTATATATGTTTTGTTGTTATGGGATTGTGAGAGCGCGGTTAATAATTTATCCTGATTTTTTCACCTATAGGCTCATAATGAGCAGCTCTCAATATACACATTTTTTTTATTTATTTATATATTTTTTCACTTTTTCTACACTTTCTCTATATATTTTTTGGCTACTTTCACACTGAGCACATTTTTGTAGTGCTCTTGCATTAAAAAAGCATCGGAAAGGCTCAGGTTCATACTGGGGTGTTGCATTTCCATTGTGGTGTAAAAAATCCTGCTTCCTGCATTTTTGAACCATGTTTGGTCAGTTAAAAATGCACCTCCCCATTGAGATGCATTAAAACGTGGCAAAACCATATAAAAATGCACCTGTGTTGCATTTTTGAGTCATCTGACCTATGAAAAACACACTGCAGAAAAATTGCATATACATTTTTACCAAGTTTTTTTCAATGTGAAAGTAGTGTTTTTATTTTGGTTTGCATGGGTGTGGGGATTTATAATGACTAGGAAGAATTAGGTCTGCATTTATCATCAATAATGGAGTCTGTCTACAGGCTGTTAAAATACAGCTTGAATTGTATTACTTATTCCTTAGTGGGTTGTGATACCGTAAATGGAAGATGTCAAAATCTAGTATACAAATAAGAAAATATATATATGCAAATTACATTTGGGAGTAAGATGGAAGTAGTTCAAAGTAATGATCAAATTATACTTTGCCTAGAAAGTTATTGGTGCTGAATTAAGAGCTAACCCCCCGGTAGGACCTTCCAAGAAATCAATCAAGCATCTCAGATTGAGATAGCATAATGTATAAGAGCATATTGACGAAAGCTGATCTAGGGAGTGCAATGATCTGAGGTGAATTTCACTGGTATAAGCAAATATTTTTACTGAATGACAGCATGTAGACACCGTGTATTGTTGTGATTGGCTGTGATTGGCCAAAGCTAATTAAAGGTACAAATGGTCTGTGATTGGCCCTGTCTGTACCATGTGATCACTGTGACCAATCCAAGGTAGTAACACAGTTGTATACAATGAATTGCATGAAAGGAAGCCATTCATTGTGTCAGAGAAGTAACAATGAAGTGCTGAACGTTCGTTTCAATAGAAATGGGAACGTGCGTGAAAATCGGAACGATCGCTCCAATCGGAACGATCGTGCGCCGGTTGCGCAGACACAGCAGAACGGGCGACGCAGGCGCAATCCGGGCGCACAGCACGTCCAATGAGCTCAAAGGCCGTCCTATTTAAGGCAACCCCTGACTGCAGCAAATCGCTGGATTGTCTTCAGTCTTCTGCACCTGAATCAACACTTTTTCCTGTGTTTCCTGTTTTGACCCGGCTTGCTCTTGGACCTGCTTCTGCTCTGCTCCCTTGGCTTCTGATCCCGGCTTGTCCCCGACTACGGCTTGCCTTCTCCAGCAACCTGAACCCCGGCCTACCCATGGACCTTGCCTCTCTGGATCTCCTGTGCATGACCTATTGGCTTGCTTATGGACTTTGCTGCTGTTCTCCTGTGTTGACCCCTGGCTTGCATCCCTGACTTTGCTCTTCTGTGATTGACCTCCTGTGTGTGACCTCGGCTCATCTTTCTGACCATTCTGTTCTGGTTACCAGTTCCATCAGCAGCTCTGACGAACACCACAGCCCAGCGCTTCCCGCTGTTCCAGTTCTTCGGATCAAGTCTATGCCTGCAGCTGGTAACGTGTGCTTCTCTACGCACCGTACCTCCTGTATCACCTTCAGGGGTATACTGCGTTTAACCGCAAGGGGGTCCCTCTCGGCATATCGGCTTCAGGATCAGGTATGTGACAGTACAATCCAGCCATGTCAGAAACCGACAGAGGTGGCTCCCCGTTCAAGGCTCTATGTCAGCAAGTTATGGCCTTGATACAAGCAGTCCAGCGGCTACAAGACGGGTACTTCCAGTTAGAAGGTCGCCTCCAGCACAGGACTGTTACCCCTGTTCCTGCTGATACTGGTGCACCCTCAACAAGCTCTTCCACAGCTTCACCTCCACAAGTGAACCCTACGATGCCCGTGCTCATCCCGGCTCCCGAACCCAAGGTCCCTACTCCTGAGCAATTTCTGGGCAATCTGAAGAAGTTCAAGGTCTTCAAGAATGCCTCTCTTCTACCTGGCTCTGCAACCAAGGACATTTTCTTCTGAGACTGTGAAAGTGGGGTTCATTATTTCCCTGTGGTCCGAGGAACCCCAGGCCTTGGCACATAATCTGCTGGAGCAGAAGAGCCTTTCGCTGGACTCTGTTGATGCTTTCTTTAATGCTATCGCACAGCTATATGATGACCCCCAGTGCACCACCATCTCTGAGGCGGCATTGCATACCCTGCTCCAGGGCACACACCCTGTCGAGAATTATACAGTGGACTTCCGGAGATGGTCTGCAGATATGGGGTGGAATGGAGCCGCTCTTAAATATCAATTCTGGCAGGGGCTCTTAGAGACTCTTAAAGATGAACTAGCCCGAGTTGAAACTCCCACTACCTTGGAAGGCCTGATCCAGCTATCCATCAAACTGGACAGGCGACTGCGGGAGCTACGGTCCGAACGACTGCGCACCTCTCCACCCAACTCAATGCTTCCCAAGGTCATCTCTGCTCATCCACCTGCTCCCGATCCAGTTACACCCACGGCAGGTCCTGAAGGAGTACCCGTGCAGTTGGGAGTGATCCGCCCTCTGCTCACCCCGGAAGAAAAGCAACATCGCCGACGGGCCAACCTGTGCCTTTACTGCGGGGGGTGCCAGTCACTTCTTGCTCCGCTGCCCAGTGAGACCTAGGAAGTCGCCCCCACAGTATGTAATGAACTTTCAAGTTGCTGGTCCTTCCTTGTCTCACCTTGTCCTTCCTGTCACCCTGCAAGTGGCAAAAGAGGAAGTCCGGCTTCCACCACAGACTCGGGTCATCAAGAATTTCTACGCTTCGATATCATCAGCTCCCCCATGTTTCCTGTAATTCTGGGACTTCCTTGGCTACAGGCTCATGACCCTCAAATAAACTGGTCCAATAAAGAAATCTTATTTTCCTCCACTTACTGCTCTCAGCACTGCTTTGCTCATGCTCCCAGTAAACCTGCCATGTGTCTCACAATTCAGTCCAGCACACATCCAGAGGTGACACATTGTTTACAACTTTCATGTGATTGCATGGGATTACATGGCACTGGCAGTGAGCTGGTACATTGATTAGTCATCTGTTGTGCCTGGTGGACACAGAGGATGACAGATTGCACCAGAGCGTGACCCAAGGGGCTCCCCAGAACAATAGGGTTCCTGCCCAATCATCATTTTACAATTGCGTGGGTGGTAAGTAGAGTTGAGCGGACACCTGGATGTTTGGGTTCGGCGGGTCCGGCCGAACTTCGCGAAAAAGTTCGGGTTCGGTACCGAACTTGACCCGAACTTTACCCCGAACCCCATTGAAGTCAATGGGGAACCAAACTTTTCGGCACAAAAATGGCTGTAAAAAAGTCCTGGCAAGTGCTAGAGGGCTGCAAAAGGAAGTAAAATGGGAGTAAGAGTAGGACAAGTGCCCTACAAAAAAATGGAGATAGGGAAAATAACGTAAAATCAAATAAAAAAATAAAAATGGGTAGTGGGGTGGATATGGAGTAGGAGCCTAATGGTTGACTAGGCCGTGACCGTGGCAGTGTAGGTGGAAGTGGCGGTGGTGGAGGAGTAGGAATAGGAGTAGGCGATGATTTTAGAACAATAATCTGTCCCTTACAGCAACAGCAGGAACCTGACCCTATAGGAGTAGGCAATGATTTTAGAACAATAATCTGTCCCTTACAGCAACAGCAGGAACCTGACCCTATAGAACTAGGAGATGATTTTAGAACAATAATCTGTCCCTCAAAGCAGTAGACTCTACCTAGTCCAGAATCAGATCGTTCTGTAATGCAGGATGAGATCTGCAATCTGTCAATCAATAGTGAACAGAGTTGCGCTCGTGTGGGTCTTATAACTAAAAATAATAGGTAAACATTCCAAATGTGTATACAAGTAAATGGTGTGACACTGCTACTGAGAAGTGATGCCACTACTGAGAAGCACTGCTGTCCTGCTACCACCGCAGTTGCAGTTCTATAGTTGTACAACTCTTCTTTTAGTGATGTGAGTTTTTACTATTATATTAAAATTTTTGTGTAAACGATACTACACTATTGGTCCCCTTTCTTTGGGCATCTAAGGTGACCCGTGGAGGGGTGCACCCCCTGAATCCAGACTAGTGGAACCCCGGGAAGGGTATACGCCCCAATAAGAGATCTTGGACCCCTCCTTCAGAACAAGTGATCCGGGAGACCCAGTGAAGTGAGGCAGATAACTCTGAGGGAATACATCGGTGTGACCCCGTGGAGGTCCTGATCCACACAGGCGGCTCCTGACCCCCTGTAACAAGGGGTCCAGGAGATCTGGTAAGGAGACAACTTGGCTGTGGTGGAGGTCTCTCTCACTCTCGGGTGGCGTGTGATGTATTGACACAGTTGATTGGGGAGACCATTATAAGAACATCCCTTTTTTTCCATTATTGCACCGGGTTGTTCATCTTCTATGGACTTTGACACTTGGACATTCAGCTGTTGAAGTTTCTTTATTCTATTTTATTAAATTTTTAGTGGCATCGCTTCTCAGTAGCAGTGTCACACCATTTACTTGTATACACATTTGGAATGTTTACATATTATTTTTAGTTATAAGACCCACACGAGCGCAACTCTGTTCACTATTGTATATGTTTAGGGTGTAGAATTCACACTGGAGTGTTGCTGCTGTGTTGAATATTCTTGTTTTCAGCTTTAGGGGTAGCGCAGTCTGTTTTTTGATAATCTGTCAATCAAAGCAGTAGACTCTACCTAGTCCAGAATCAGATTGTTCTGTAATGCAGGATGAGATCTGCAATCTGTCCCTCAAAGCAGTAGTAGTAATCTCTACCTAGTCCAGAATCAGATCGTTCTGTAATGCAGGATGAGATGTTATTAATATCTGCAATCTGTCCCTCACAGCACCGGCAGCATCCTCTCCCTAGACTAGCCTGAGAGCATGTAACATGCAGCACTACGTGACTCCAGCTTATACAGAGGCTGGGTCACATGATGCACTGGCCAATCACAGCCATGCCATTAGTAGGCATGGCTGTGATGGCTTCTAAGGGCAAACCAGTGAAACGCTTGTTGATTGGCTGCCCTGCAGCTATTCAACATGCCTGATCAAATACCCGAACCCAAACTTTTTTCAAATGTCCGGGTTCGGGTCCGGGTCACGGACACCCCAAAGTTCGGTAAGGACCCGAACTTTACAGTTCGGGTTCGCTCAACTCTTGTGGTAAGCAGTTAAGGCACTGCAGGACTCAAGATCATTGCTGAGTGGTTGTCAACTCCTGTGAAATATCCATTTTTTTCCTTCTGACTACGCTTGATCTCGACCCCTCTGGTGCCTGACTTCTAGCTTGCTTCTCAACTCTGCACTTTGCTTATCCCTTTGCGTATCCTGTTTTTTCAGATTCTACTGTATTGCAAGATCCAGTTCTGCTGGTCATGGCTTACTACAAGTGTAATTTTACCCTGTGTCCTGTCCGCTCCTGTCAATCTTGGGGGACAAACAGGACAGTAGGTATAAGGGAGAGTCCTCATCCATCCTCATCCTCTACATATACAAGACACACACAGACATTTTCTGTGAACAGCCCATGTTTATATAGCTTTCATAATCTGTTTTAACTTGTTTTGCATTGTTGCTGCTAACTTTTTACCTGTTTAGTGAACTGCAATTTACAATTACTCCCTGTTTGATCATTATTCTGATTTCCTGTTATGTTGAAATGGTATCTCCTCTCCTGTCCTAAACTGCTGATTGTACAGAAAACTACAAAATGAAATGCCAACTTCTGTTTAATGTCATTGCATCAACCTAGACCACATCTATTATGACATCTTTGTTTTACAGGTGCAGGATGGAGCAATAGTATTTTGGTTTTGGATACCATAAGAAATGCTTGAACCAGTCAAGTGTTACTGTTTGTCACAGATCTGCTATACATATGCACCATATCTTTGTAATTCCCTGAAAATATCTGCATTCCCTTTACATTTCTTCTGAGGCAGTTTTCTGCAATTTCACTCATTTATTCAGTAAAGCAATCTGCAATCCTTCTGCCTGGCCTCCAAGCATTAACTAAGCCCCTGAATAGAATGATAAATTGGAATTCTCGGAATTATAATACTCTCTTATGGACATTGTGCAAGCATTTCTATTATGTGACAAATTGATCAAAATGAAGTCAACTGGCAGTGTATAAGCCTTATAAGAGGAGGAAGAATGGCAGCACTAGTTTTAGAATGACAATTTTGCAAAGTGCAGGTTAAATGCGGAAGAAAAAAAAGTACTGTCAAAATGTTATTTGGCTTTGCTATTTTGCAAATAGCCTTTCATTAAATTTGCTCATTCTGCTTGACTGTAAATTGTTCCTGTAATATAAGTCAAGAAATGATTGTCACTACAGAAGTATGAATTTGCACTGTCCCTGCTCTTATAAAAAAATAATAATAATAAAAAATAGCAGTGAATCTGGCAAGTGTTACATAAAGGATCTTACATTTTTTTCCATACTATTATTTTTGAGTAGTTCAAACTCATTTCCCAACTCCTAGCAGTGCAGATAAAGTATCACCTTTCTGCTTCATTTTTTATCTTTTTATTCTGCATGACAATCTTACATCAGCTGTACTATATACTGTGTGAAACGTGAAAACTTGAAACCAATGGCAAGAGGAAAGCACAGACTACTCAGTCACTGTATACGCTAGAAAGAAGGGTGTGGGGGCTATGCACATGGAAACACGATTATTATTATAAACTCTGTAACCAGCTAATGAAATACTAGTTAAAGTAGACAGACTTTTTTAGTTAGCACGAATACATTCCTAACCTTTCAAAACATGCAGAGATGTCATATATACAGTGTGTGTATATATATATATATATATATATATACACACTATACTGTCAAAAGTATTGGGATGCCTGCCTTTACACACACATGAACTTTAATGGCATCCCGGTCTTTGTCCGTAGGGTTCAATATTGAGTCGGCCCACCTTTTGCAGCTATAACAGCTTCCACTCTTCTGGGAAAGCTGTCCACAAGGTTTAGGCGTGTTTATGGGAATATTTGACCATTCTTCCTGAAGCACATTTGTGAGGTCAGGCGCTGATGTTGGACGAGAAGGCCTGGCCTGCAGTTTCCACTCTAATTACATAGTTACATGGTTAGCCAGGTTGAAAAAAGAAACAAGTCTATCTAGTTCAACCAATCAAAAAAAAAAAAAAAAATATATATATATATATATATATATATATATATATATATATATGTAACCATACCATCCTTCACCCACAGTTGATCCAGAGGAAGGCAAAAACCCCAGTAAAGCATGATCCAATTTGCTATAGCGGGGGGTGGGGGGGATCCTTGCCCGAGGATATTCCCTGGATCAGCTTTACCTATAAATGTTAGTAGCCACTTATGCTTTGTACATTTAGGAAAGAATCCAGGCCTTTTTTAAAGCAATCTACTGTGCTGGCCAGAACCAACTCTGGAGGGAGTGTATTCCACATTTTCACAGCTCTTACTGTGAAGAAACCTTTCCGTATTTGGAGAATCTTTTTTCCTCCTGACATAAAGAGTGCCCCCTTTTCCTTTGTGATGATCTTAAAGTGAATAACTCAACACCAAGTTCACTACTGTATATGGACCACTCACAGTCCGGTCCATAAATATTGGGACATCAACACAATTCTAATCGTTTTGGCTCTATACACCACCACAATGGATTTCAATTGAAACAAACAAGATGTGCTTTAACTGCAGACTTTCAGCTTTAATTTGAGGGTATTTACATGCAAATCAGGGAAACGGTGTAGGAATGACAACAGTTTGTATATGTGCCTCACACTTTTTAAGGGGCCAAAAGTAATGGGACAGATTAACAATCATAAATCAAACTTTCACTTTTTAATACTTGGTTGCAAATACTTTGCAGTCAATTACAGCCTGAAGTCTGGAACGCATAGACATTTTGACTTCCCTTTTACGGGGTTCTTGTTCTTCCTTGACTTCTGTCAACGTCATCTCCGGACTGTCTCGTAGGGGTCCCTACTTTGGGTCGCAGACCACTACAGATACGCAAGGTCTGAAGTCCGACATTAACTGACGTTTCATAAACGTTGGTTCATAATTTTTCACTTTCAAACTAAATACTAACAATTAGACAGGGTAATGAAAACCGGGGAATTTTTCACACTCCGTGTATATGTTTGACAACAGTAAGGATGTGGCAAAGGGACTAAACGTACATTTATGGGAGTTTAATTTCGACTTTCAGACGTCAATTTCG